>JAUELO010000151.1:3483846-3504474 GCA_032357855.1 Amphibolips quercusostensackenii
GACTTAATGTTAATTTTAATTTTCTATTTTGAATTTTCTAAAATTTTCTGGGGTTTCCATACTTTTCCCTCACCATGTATATATATATATATAACATTGAAAACCGATTTTCATAGTAAAACATTTTTTATTCTTATAATTTAAATTTGATGTAAAAACAGCAAACATGTGTTGGTTTAAGACAAATCGATTGACCTCTAATGTTGCTACATTTTATTAAAGAGTGGGAAAGCTATAGCAATGCATAATATTTGAAAATATGGCTATTTATTGTAAGATTTTTTTTAAATAATTCAAAATTGGTGTAAAAACATAAAAGATTCCTTTGTTTGATACGAATCGATTAGCCTATAATAATATATTTTATTAAAGAGAAACGAAGTTATGGTTATTTATATCATATTAAAAACCGATTTTTATAGTAAAAATTTTCATATATTCATAATCTAAAGTTTATGTGAAAATGGGAAAGATTGGTTCAGTTGAGACAAATTGATTTACCTAAAATATTGATACATTTTATTCATGACCAAGAAGGCCATGGTAATGCATAGTATTTAAAAATACACTTTTTTACAGTAAACCTTTTTTCTTTAACATAATCCAAAAATCGTGTGTAAATATAAAAGGTTTCTTGCTACGAGGTGAATCGGTTGACTTATGATATTAATACATTTTATCAAAAAATAAGGAAGTTATAATTATTTATGTTAGACTAAAAATTAATTTTAATAATAAAAATGTTCTCATTCTCATAATCTTAAGTTTATGTGAGAATAGAAAAGATGTGTTGATTCGAGGCGGATTTATTAACCTACAATATTGATACATTTTATTAAAGAGTAAGAAAGCTTTAGTAATGCATAATATTTGAAAATATGGCCTTCTTGTTAAACTTTTTTCTTTAACATAATTCAAAATTGGGGGAAGAATATAGAAGATTCCTTAATTTGAGACCAAACAATTAACCTATAATATTAATATATTTTATTGAAGAGAATGGAAGTTATGGTAATTTTTATTATATTAAAATCTGATTTTTATAGTAAAAAATTTTTTATTCTTATAATTTAAAGTAGATGTAAAATAAACAAACGTCGTGTTTAAGACAAATAAATTGACCTATAATATTGATACATTTTATTGAAGAGTGAGAAAGCTATAGCAATGCATAATATCTAGAAATATGGCTTTTTATTGTAAGACTTTTTTTAACATAATGCTAAATTAGTGTAAGAATGTAAGAATAGAAAAGATGTGTTGATCATAAAGATGAAAAAGGGATATGACGTGACAGAACTCCCCTTTTTCCCCTTTCCTGTTAAAAAAATTACCATTTTAAATACAAAATTTGATTTGACTGATTTGCCATTGTATTTAAAAAATTTATGTGTGTTATTTTGTGATTTTGTATTTTTTGTAAATTTCTATTCTTAAATTGATAAAAATAAAAACTTTATTTGGTCTGTTATTAGAAAAATCGCTAATGCTTACTCCATGAGAAAGCAAATACATTTGCAAACAGGAAGCAGAGTGCTCGTAAAATGAGTGCCATATGTACAAATATAAATACTAATAAAATGGAAACACTAGAGATCGAATTCATCGATAGTTTAACAAAATACAGGGATTGTCAACCAAATAGTCGTTTCTTTTAACAAAATAGTTGCATCCTAAATTAAAACAAAATGATTTTCAAACACACAATTTGTGATTTTTAATAAAAAGCGATCCCATTTTTGCTAAAAGAGACGAATTTTCTACAAAAACGGTGAATTTTGAACCAAAATAAATGACTTATTAACTAAATTAAATATATAGTATAAGAAAAGATAAATTTTTGACAAAAATGTATAGTTAAATTTTCAAGTAAAAATTTTATTTTTTATAAGAAAACTGATTTATAAACAAAGAAATAAATTTTTAACGAGCAAGATGAATTTTTGATAGAAGCATATTAATTTTTTAATAAAAAATTTAATTTTTAACAAAATACATGAATTTTCAATTAAATATTTAAATTTTTAAAAGAATCCTTAATCTTTTTTACAATCAAAAGGATAAATTTGGCACTAATAAGATTGAGATTGCACAACAAAAGACAAATTTTTCAACAAATTTTAGAAATGAAAAAAACAGTAAAATTTGCAACTAAAAAAAAGAAATTTAGCCAAAAATTAAATAGGTTAATTTAAAGTTAAAAAAATTATTTTTCAACGACAGAATAATTTTTAACAAAAGCGTCAAATTTTACATTAAAAAAATGTCTCTCAACTAAAATAATGAATCATCTACCAAAAAAATTAATTTTTAACAGAGCAATTCCACTTTTGACTGAGAAGTTAAGTGTGCAACAAAAAATACAAGTTTTCAACGACAAATTTAGTCCTTGATATTTTGATCAAAAATGATTTGAAGCTACTGACAAAAAAAGTTGAATTTAGCTAAATTTGACGAACTTTCTAACTTAATAGTTGAATCATAAAAAAAAAATTAATTCTCAACTAAAAAGATGAAATTTCCAACCAAAAGCGATCCAATATCTGTCAAAATTGATGCATTTTCAACCCAAAAGGTAAATCTTCAACTGAAAATAATGTTTTTTTAACAAAATTGTTAAATATTTAACAAATTAGTGAAATTTGAGATAAATATAATAAATTAAATGTAAAAGAAGTAAATATTATTTTATATTTGTAAGAATCAATTCAAAATAAGTAAAAAAAATTGATAATAGGAATCTGAGTTTCTTTTTCCTTGGAATAATTGATTTGGGTTTTTTTAAGTAGAAATAGAAAGTGATGAGCAGACATGTGCTCATTTTTGAATATTTTTTGTAATTTATAATCAATTGTACGTGAATATGTAGATCAACATATTCAAAACCTATTTTAGTTAATATTTATTTATTTTAAACTACACCTGACATAAACTCTTCATTTTACAATTAAAAGAAATATTCAATTATTCATATTTGTGAAAATTATTTGAAAAAAAGTAAACGAAAATTGAAAATAGGAATCTGAGGATTTTATTTCTTGCAATGATTATTTTGATTTATCAAAGCAGAAATGGAAATATGTAGACAGACATATGCTCATTTTTAAATATTTTTTGTAATTTTTTTTTTATTGATCAGCAATAAACCCTATTTCATATGAAATCTGTCAGTCTGATCCTGGTGATGTTAAGGAATTATTTAAGGCTTAAATAAATTTTTTTTCTAGGTATAATATAAGTCATGTATATTTGCTTTTTTACCAATGAAATTTTTAACGAAATTAGGGCTATTTATATAAATTTAGGTAATTAAAAAAAAAAATTACGAACATTTTGTTTCAATATTTGTATCTTGGAAACAAATTAAAATAACCTATTTTTTGCGGCAGCTTTCAGAGCAACCCACACTTAGAAATTCGTTAAAAAAACTTAAATTGTTTCTTTCTAAATTACTAAAATAGCGTACATTTTCCAAAAAAAAATAAGAAGCTACTCAAAGAAGTAGCATAAAAACAAATAAGCAGTTTTTTTATTAAATTCCAAAAATTTTAAAACTGTATCTCTTAAATAAAAAAAAATTCAAATTTTAGAAGCAACTAAATTCCTGAAATCAGATAATTATCTTTTACTGAAACAAATTTCTCTTGCCTGTAAATCATTAAAAGTTATTATTTTTTGGGTTAAATGATACATTTCACGTAATCAAGAATGATGTTCTCTTGTTTAAAATGTAATTATTCCAACAATTTTCATTTGTTCGAATAATTTTTTCCTGTAAGTCGGGAAAAATCCAGAATTGTTTTGTTTTTCCTATAAAAAGTTGCGAATGACAATAATTGTTCAAATAATGGCAAAACGTTTTTTAAGAAAAGATATACTTGTGGCATTTCTCACCTGTGACATTAGTTTCAAAAAATAATAACTTTGAAGTATTTACAGGATAAATAAATTGCATAATTAAATGAAAAATTTTTTGCCTAATTTTAAAATATCGTAAACAAAGAAATATTACTCTGAGAATTCGTTGATTCTGTCAATAATTCCAGAGAATACTAATTTTTTAAAATTTGATTTACAGAAAAATGATACAAATAGAAATTTTTTTAACAATTAGAAATATTTTTTTAGGCTAACACTTTTAACATTCATTAATTTTATTATTTATCCTAAAAAATAATCACTTTTCGCGGTTCACTGGGAAAAAAATATTGTTTGAACCAATCCATTTTTTTTAACAATTAAAAATTAGTTGAAGAAATACATAAAAGTTTGTCGCTTACTGAATGAAAATAATTAATTTAAAAAAATACAGTCTTCAGCATGAATATTAGATGTAATTGCTATTTTTAATTTTTTGGGACATTTTCCGAATACAATACATGGGGTTGTGTGGGTCAGAATTAAATTTTCACAAGTGGGAATTATTTTTTGAACATTATTTAGGGAAAGGGGGTAATGTTGAAAGATTTGTGAAAACATGGATATAAAATAAAATATTATTCTAACAGATGAGAAATATTTCGTAAATTTTTAAATTAGTGTAGTTTTTTCAACCCTAACTTTTGGAATATTTCAATATTGTTACTAAACATTTTCAGTAGTTTGATTTTTTTTGTAATTTATAATTTTGTTACTTTTCTAATACCTAACATTTGATTTGAGGTTTTTTGATACATAAAACTAAAAATAAAAAAACTAACATCTAAAAAAATTATTTAATATTGTTAAGAATATTTTTTTACATGAAGCAACAGTTTGAAGAGGAAAATATTTTTTAAATATATTCCTTATATCACTATAAATTTTGAAAAATTATGAAAAATCAAAGAAAATTCACTTTTTAGTTTTTAAGAAAAAATTAATTTCAAAGTGAGCAGATTGCACTGCAAGCTTCCGCAAAGAAAATTAGGTGTTTCAAATTAGTTTACAAAATGCAGCTTTTTGATAAAAATTTAAGATAATTTTTTTATGATTTGATTAAATATAGAAGTAGCCAAAGCTCGCGAACAAAATTGTTCGATGAAAAACAAAAATACTAATGCGTTTTACACTCAGAAAAAGGTTTCTTTGCACCAAAAAATTATTTCTTTGATATAAGGTCAAACAAATATTGTATTGAATCAATCAAATGTTTGTTTGATTCAAAAAAATTAATTTTAAATCGACCCGGCATTGTTCAACTCGAACAAATTTTATTTTAATCAAGCAGATTCTGTCTTTGATTGAAAATCACCAAACAAATGAAATTCGTCTAATAATTACAAAATATTTCAGTGAGTCTGATGAGCTTGGGACACGGTGCTTCTGAAGTTTGGACATCGCCCGCATTACCTTATCTGAAAAGCAATGAATCCGAAATAACAGTATCAGCTGGTCAAGGTCCCTGGATCACTTCACTGCACAATGTCGGTGGAGTAATTGGACACTTATTATACCCTCTTCTGGTGGACAGGATCGGACGAAAATACACATTGCTGACATTTCTAATTCCGCAAATCACAACATGGGTTCTGATTTATTTTGCTAAAAATGTAGGAACACTTTATGTGGCAAGAACATTAGGTGGAATCGGCTACAGCACTGCTTTTGTTATACAAGGAATTTATCTAGGTGAAATTGCCGAAAAAAAAATTAGAGGGACGATGGTACTTATTGGTAAAATATTTTACGCCATCGGAACGCTCACTGTCGTAACGGCTGGAGCTTTTGCTTCCTATAATACCTTAAATTTAATATTGCTTTTAGCTTCACTCCTATCTTTCACTATAGTTTTTATACCAGAATCTCCGTACTATTATTTGAAAACCCATCGAGAGCAAGATGCTATGACGAGCTTATGCAAACTAAGAGGAACCAATAATCTTGAGGAAATAAAACAGGAAATGTACAGAATGAAAGAAAGTATAATTGAAGGTCAAGGTCATGAAAAATTTGCACTAGGAAAGTTATTTAAAACGAGCGGAAATCGAAAAGCTTTCCTGATTGTTCTTATTGCAAATGCTACTCTACCTTTTTCTGGACTTTATGCTATTGCATCATATAGTCAAGAAATTTTTACTTACAGTGGCATCTTGTTGGATCCAAAATATGCAGTAGTAGTATTGTCAACTGTAACATTTATTTTCATAATAATAACAACACCTTGCGCGGATTATTTCGGCAGAAGGATATTAACTTTATATTCCGGAATAATCAGTGGTTCAAGTTTGGGGGTTATAGGTGTGTTTTTCTTTTTTAAGGATCATCCAGAAATGGCTGATCTTTCTTCAATTTCTTGGATGGTTTTGTTGGCTATGATCATTTTTGAAGTTGCATTTGCCACAGGAATAATTTCAACGGCAGTAATTCTTGCTTCGGAGTTGTTTCCACTCGAGGTCAAAAGTTCAGCGTTGGCCTTGATAAATCTTATATTAGACCTCCTTTTTTTTCTTGTTAAATTAGGATTTGAGTGGTCGGTTGGAATAATGGGTATTTATAATCTCTTTTGGATCTATGCGACTTTCTGTTTGGTGTTACCTTTTGTTAATTTTTACATCATGCCTGAAACTAAAGGAAAAACTTTAGAGGAAATCCAAAAGTTACTGAATTAAGGTAGTTGCTGTGACAAAAATCATGCCTCTGGAGAAAAAATTTCTTTGATCTTAAGAACTGAAATAGTATTATCTGGCATGACCGATGACAAAATTTCTCTAAATAAATAAAAATCTTCAATATTGAAAAATATCACAAATAAAAAAATTTTAAGATCTTACTAATTTGTTGGAGAAGCAATTTTAAAAATTCTGGTTTTAAAGTTTCCGAAATTAAATTTTCTGCATTTGCCTACTTTTATTAACTTTTACTTCTAGAATATTTTAATTTCGTTAGAAAATATTCTCGGCAGATGGATTTATTTTCCGGCAATTTGAAATATCAGAAATTTTCAAATTTGGGAGTTATATTTTTGGTATTTTTCAACATTCTTAATTTTTATTTTTTGTCAAAATTCTATCATTCCATATAATTTTAGGTCTTTTAGATATAAAACTTAATGTTTAAAAAAATAGTTGATATTTAGAAAAATTCATATTATATTATAGAAAAAAAATTTTCTCTTCATAAAGGGATAGTTTAGTGAGGGTCGAACTCAGAGAATATTTTCCTCTTAATACTATAAATACAAAAAAAAATCAAGAATAAACTCAAAGGTGGTCTTTTTGAGAAAACTGATCTTTTTTTATGTGAACCATTTTTGTAATCTCTTTAAAATTTAAAAATTCTCTGAGGAATTAAAAGAATGCGAATTGTACTACAAGCCGTCTTAAAAAAAATTATGTCAATTTTTTTTCCACGATGCAACTTTTTAGTCAAAAAATACGCGTGTCATATTTTTCCTTAAAAGAGAATATAGTATAATATAGTAATATATAATAATGATACAATATACGTTATATAGTATATAATTGAATATATATGTGAATATTATATAATATTATATATATCATTATATGTGTAATATATAATATATTTATAGTTCCAAACGATTTCGCGATATGACTATGGTCAGACTGACGCATTTCATGTAAAATCTGTCTCACGTCTTATGAAAAAAATATTTTTCATAAGAAAGTTTACATATCACGAAAAATAATTATTTTATCAACAGTTTTTGTAATTAAATTTTTTTCTTACTGTCATTTCTTACTAATTCAAAAAAAATTTCGTTGAAAACTATCCATAAAATTTTACTATTTCAAGTTTTTGAAATAAGTGAATTATCTGCAAGTGTATTTTTTTAAATGTATGTTTTAAAAAAAGTTATTTCAACTATTTCAGAAATAAAGATATTTATTTTTTTAATTAGAGAAAGTGTACTTGTAAAAAATGTTCTCTTCCAAAAATAAGCCTGTATTTCTTAAAATTCAACCATTTTTTAAAGTCGGAAATAAGAGATTGTACTAAAATTTTTAATTTAAAAAACATTTTTAAAATAAATTGTTTCAGTAAATATAAAACAGTTTCTGAATGTGAAATATTTCCAATTTAACGTCTAAAAAACTCAAATTGAAATTTATAAAAAAAAATCTTGGATTAACTATCTCAAAAATCAAGCAACGTATTATAGTTAAGTTCAAAACTGAATGAGTGGTCTGCAAGAAGTCGAAAAAATAAAATTTTTCCTTACAATTCAAAATTTATGCTTATTAGTCTTAATTTGTTGTTTAATTAAAAATAATGCTATTTATTTGAAGTCACATCATCAATAATATTATTTTGGTTCCTTAAGACATAAAAAAACTATTTTTTCAGAGGAATAAAATTGACACAACCACCTTAAGCAATGTTTAAAATTATTTTAGATTTAATTTTTGAAAAAAGACTCAATTTATGAAAATTGTTTCAAAAGTTGCCAATATTCAGAATTTATAATTATTGCTATACAAAAACCAAGCGAAATTAAAAATAGCGTATCTGAATATATTAGCATAGAAAAATGTGAAAGTTGAAGAATGCCAAATATCAGTTGTGCAATATTCAAATAACTCGTAGAACCAATTTTTGTTGCCTTTATCCGCTCCAATCTACAAAATCACTTCAAGGTTGGCTACCAGTTAATGTTAAATGTTTAACTGCATTTATTCTCATTCACTAGGACCGAGAATCTCGATTTATAAAAATTTTTTCCTCTTTTGCAATCAGATAAATTTTGTGTTGCTCCCAATACGACTTTTGTATACATATAGTGACTTTCACTTTTAAACTATGTCCTTACTTCTCCTTGAAATATGGTAAAAAAAAATCCAATAAATCGTTTCCTTTAGTTAATATCAATTATAAAACCAGTTTATATATCTCTGACATGTACAATGATGTACACATAATTGCTTGTTAAGTGAGCTAAAAAATCATTAGTGTAAAATGTCTATATGATAAGAAAATTAGGTTATCGATAGAATAGTAAGGAAAAAACGTGTTTGTAAAAAAACTTATGTTCTAATCTATCTAAATGTATCATTTACATCAAAATAAATATTTATACACAATTATCAGATCTAAATTTAATTTGTGTTTCCCTTAGAACAGTATTCAGCTTTTTCAGATATGTCAAAATTTTTATTATAAAAGTTGATTGAAAATCGATTACTATTTTTGTCTTGAAAATATTCTTTTTATTATAAATTGCTATCAAATTTGCTTGGATCTTAATTTATTTGATGTTATGGGTACTTAGATACTTGAACTTCGAATTTTGTTTTTAAAAAGGCTTTAATTGCTTTAACGTGCTGATGGTAATCACATGTACTTATCAGAAAGTAAACTCTGATGAGTTTCAAATTAGCTCAACATTTGATCAACATAAAAAGTCAAAAATACCTCCAACACTAGAAAGATAATATGAGTGTAATCGACTGAATCGTGAATTAAATTGTGGATTCAAATATACATCACAGATGTTATTCAGATAAAGGTGCGCCAACAATGCAGGCAATGTACCTTCGCAGTCGTTCACACGTCAGTGAAAGGAACACATCACGTCTCCTGAAATCTCGAGCGGAACATTACATAATTTGAGATCAGTCAAAACAGTGATACCATTTCGATCAAATATGAAATTGAAACGTATGTTTCCGTGCCTTGAAAGTGGTTGTGTAGTCGAGGTTTCTGAAAAAAGTAGAAACAAAAGCGAAGTGCCAAAAACTGGAAGTCTCATCTTGCAGTTTGCTACTGCTCTCAATGGTAAGTACTAAAAAATATGTTATTGTTCCTTTAAAAAATTTGATAGCTTTAACTTAACGAGAACTTTCAGTAAGCTGTCAAATAAAACTGAAAGTTTTCGCAAAGTAGAAGGGTGTTGCCAAATTTTGGGATTCAACACTACTTGTCAGAAATGTATCCACTTAAAGATATTGCAAAAATAGTGCAAATTTCACTATTTTCTTACATTTTTAATAATGCCTGAAATGATCAAAATTTTTTTTAATTTGTGGGGTTATCTTAAAAGGAAGCTTTTGCAAAATAGCAGGAACTTATCTGCATAAACGTACAAAGTTGTAAAAATATCAATATTCTTTGTGAAAAGAAGAATATTTTTGTAAATTATATTAAACACATAATTATAAATTTTCTGCGAAAGTCTCTCAAACTATATATATTGATTTAATTTTTATTTTTATTGACATACAGATAAGATGTCGCGATACTGTGGAATTATAACTTTAAAATGTTACCAAGGACATTAAAAAATGTTTAATATTTCGGATTTTACTTTAAACTTGAGAAGACATTAAAATTCACACTAGTTAAAAGAATTTTACCCTTTAAAGAGAACAATTTGTAACTATGATATAATTAGGTATAGGAAAACTAATTCATAAATATAGATTTGTTGATAATCTATATTATTAATGTTTATAAAATCATTTTACAGTCAGTTTAATCTTTATGGGATGTGGTGTTGCCGATTCATGGACATCACCCGCACTACCTTATCTACGAAGCAGTGAATCCGATTTTACAATAACAGTTCACCAAGGTTCCTGGGTAGCGTCACTTTTTAATGTTGGCGCGATTTTGGGATATTTAATATATCCCCTTTTCATCGATCGAGTAGGGCGCAAGTATGCATTGCTTATTCTTTTTATACCTCAAATAACCTCCTTGATATTAGTGTATGTTGCAAAAAGTGTAATTATTCTTTACATAGCAAGAGTAATTGGTGGCCTTGGCTTCTGTGCTGGTGAAATTGTTGGATACATATACATTGCTGAAATTGCAGAAAAGAAAATTAGAGGCTCTTTAATAATTCTCGAAGCAATATCTTATAATATCGGTAGTCTCATTGTTGTGACAATTGGAGCTTTCCTCTCGTACAACAGTATGAACCTAATATCACTCGCAATACCTCTTTTGTTCATTACAATTTTTCCCTTTCTGCTCGAATCTCCATATTTTCGCTTGAAACAAAATCGAAAGGAGGAAGCAACCAAAATTTTATCAAAACTGAGAGGAATAAAAGACCCGAAAGCTCTGGAACCGGAAATCAACAGAATGAAGGAAGCCATAATCGAAGGTGAAATAAGTAAAAAATATGCTATGCGGAAATTATTTGAGAACAAACGTCACCGTAAGGCTTTATTGATAGTTTCACTTGTAAAAGCAAGCACAGCTTTTTCTGGATACTTGGCAGTTTCGTCTTATAGTCAAGAAATTTTAAGTTATAGTGGATTTTCTTTGGCTCCTGAATATGGAACAATAGTGTTAACGTTAGTACCATTGTTATTTATCATACCAACAACTCCATTAGTTGATTATATTGGAAGAAGGTGGCTAACTTTGTCATCTGCTATAGTTTGCGCCTTAACTTTAGGTGTAGTAGGATTTTTTTTCTTCTTGAAATACGCATTGAAAGTTGCTGATCTTTCTGCAATTTCTTGGCTACCTCTGGTTGCATTGGTTGTTTTTAAAATTTCACTAATGGGAGGAATATATTCGACATCAAATGTTTTGGCTTCTGAGCTCTTTCCAGTTGAAGTCAAAAGTTCTGCATTCGCCCTTATTAGTGTTTCAAGGGAAATTTTGCTTTTTTTGATAAATTTAGGATTCGAATGGTCCATTAGCAATTTTGGTATTTATAGTGTTTTTTGGATGTACGCTGTTTCGTGTTTAATATTGTCAGCCATTAGTTTTTACATTATGCCTGAGACTAAGGGCAAAAATTTGGAAGAAATTCAAATGTTATTAGACTGACTATTTTTTACTCGGAAATAGGTGAAATAGTTTTAATTCATATTATAATTTAATAAACAAAAATGAAGTTTGTGTAACCTTTATTTCTTTATGTACAAAGACCTTCCTATTGTCTAGGGCAATAATTTAGATACAAAATATACATTATTAAGAGATAATAATCTAGATAATTAAAAACATAAATAAACAGGAAACAATAGCTGCTTAAATTAATCATAATCAATTAGGCAGGTAATGAGGTAGTAATAAAAGATATCTTTGTCTGTCTAGAGTAAATTACTCTGCGATTGTTGTGACGAAATATTTGAGCGATAAAATCTTCGCAGCCTGATTTATATTACCAAAAGACATTTTTTTGCCAGTGAAACAATTTTGCTTTTGTTTACTTGTAAATATTTGAACATTTCGAAAATTTCCTCAAGTACATTTCAAACAGAAACATGACGAAAGTATCCTGAAGTGTCAATAATTGTAAAGAGTTAAAAAGAGAAAATACTGCTAATGACTATGTTTTTCTCTCATAATATTTTTTAATTACGTCATGACAGGATATTCTTGTTTACATGAAGTTGGATTAAAAAAAATAGAATTTTTTTCTTTCAGGAATGCATTTATTTATTTAATATAAAATTATTTATTTTCTCTTTAAAAATAATTTCAACACGCATTCTCAAAAAAAACCAAAAACATTCAAAAAGTGTGGTAATTTCTGATCTTCAAATACTTTAACTGGAAGCGATTTCATCCTGCGCCTAGACAAATTATTCATGATTTAATCTAAATATATTATTATTATTTTTACAGTGATTTCGGTAAAATATGGAATTTGCTTTGTAAGTATTTTGCGCTTTCCTTGCCCTGACTTATCTGCAATAAAAATATTTTATAATTTTGTAATAAGAGGTAATTAATTTTTTTTGTTTCTGTAGTGTTTTATTAAATGTTGCCCCTTACTGACTTTTACATCACGTTTGACAAAAAAGAATAAAAATTCCAGGTAATACAAATATTGCTGGATTTAGACGAATTCAAGAAAATAAACTAGTTTGAAAACTAATTATTCATTTATAAAATAATAATCAGAAATTAGAAAATGCTCCCAATTTAGAAACTGCGAAAGAAAAGTGGAAGCAACCGATTAAATACGCTGCTGCTATTATGGGTAAGAATTAATGCATTAATAATCATAATTTATGTCAATGAAAGGAAGCTTAACTTTATCAAAATTAACTTTTGGTAAATAGCAATGACTTTAATTCGATATAAGTCACTTTAAGTCAATAGCAGTCACTTTTTCAATACAGGATACATAAATTTAAAATAAATCACTTAAATTCAATATCAGTAACTTAAAGTCGATAGAATTTACTTTTAGGTAATAGCAGTCACTTCAGTTCAGCATAAGTTAATTAAATTTAACAGAAGTTACTTTAAATCAATGAAAGCAAACTGATATCAAGAAAAGTCACTTTCAGTCAATAGCAGACACTTTAAGTCAATTGAAGAAGCTTGATCTTAACAAAAGTCACCTTATCTACAGAAATTATTTTATTTCAAAATAATTTACTTTTCCTTGAAAGGAAACTTTAACCAAATGAAAATCACTTCAAGTCAATAACAGTCACCCTGAGTCAATATCAGTAATTTTATATAAATAAAAGCTACTTAATTTTAATAGAAGTTACTTTGAGGTAATAAAATTCATTTCAATTTACTTTCATACAATTCCAACACATAATTTTATGCAATTTTTTGAATCTCAATATAATCAAATACAATATTTTTAAATTCAGTACAAGCAAATGTAATTTACTTGAATTTCTGGTTGAGGCCTGTGAAATATTCAAGGTCATTTGAATTCACATGAAGTCACATGAAAACTTGAAATCACTTAAATTCATTTGAAACTGAAGTCACTTGGAACAACTTGAATTCATTTGAAGTCAGTTTAAATATCTGTAATAATTTGAATTTAGACGAAGTCACATGAAGTCACTTGAAATCACTTGAATCGTTTGAAGTCAGTTAAAACCACTTGAAACTACTTGCATTTATTTGAAGTCACATGAAGGCACATGAAGTCACATGAAGTCACTTGAAACAACTTGAATTTATTAAAAGTCTTTTCAAATATCTAAAGTCATTTGAATTAACATTAAGTACTTGATGTTACATAAAGTCACCTGAAATCACTTAAATTCATTTGAAATAATTTAAAATAATTTGAAATATCTTAGGTTACTTGAAATCACTTAAAGTCACTTGAAGTATCTAAAGTCATTTAAATGTACATGAAGTGACTATAAGTCTCTTTAAATCATTTGAATCACATAAAGTCATTTGAAGTCACTTGGAATCACTTTAATTAATTTGAAAATTTGAAATATCTAATGTAATTTAAATTTGCAAGAAGTCACAAACAGTCACTAGAAATTACTTGAATATATTTGATGTCACTTAAAATATCTTAAGTTATTTAAATTTACATTAAATCACATAAAGTCACTTACAATCACGTAAATTCATTTTTAATTACTTAAAATATCTAAATTCATTGAAATTCACACAAAGTCACATGAAGTTACATGAAGTCACTTGAAATCATTTAAACTCACTTGAAATATCTAAAGTCATTTGAATCTACATGAAGTCACCTTAAGTCACTTTAAATCATTTGTAGGCAGTCACATGCAGTCACTAGAAATTACTTAAATTTATTTGAAGTCAATTGAAATATTTGAAGTTTTTTGAATCTACAAGAAGTCACATAAAGTGACTTGAAATTACGTTCATTTATTTCAAATTACTTAAAATACCTAAGGTCATTTAAAATTCACATGAAGCAATATGAAGTTACATGAAGTCACCTGAAATTACTCAAGTTTATTTGAATTCACATAAAGTCGCTTTGAATGTTCTGAATTTATTTAAAGTCACTTGAAATATTAAAAATTATTTTCATTTAGATGAAGGCATTTAAAATGACTTGAATGCATTTAAAACTGAAGTCACTTGGAACAACTTGAATTCATTTGAAGTCAGTTCAAATATCTGAAATCATTTGAATTCAGATAAAGTCACATAAAGTCACCTAAAACCACTTGAATTCATTTGAAGTCAGTTGAAACAACTTGAATTTATTCAAAGTCACATAAAGTCACTTGAAACAACTTGAATTTATTTGAACTCAGTTAAAATGTATGAAATCATTTGCATTCACATAAATTTACATGAAGTCACTTAAAATCACTTGAATTTATTGGAAGTCTTTTCAAATATCTAGTCATTTGAATTACATTAAGTCACTTGATGTCACATAAAGTCACCTGAAATAACTTAAATTGATTTAAAATACTTTGAAATTATTTGAAATATCTTAAGTTATTTAAAATCACTTAGAGTCACTTAGAATCACTTGAGTTCATTTGAAGTCACTTGAAGTATCTGAAGTCATTTTAATGTACATAAAGTCACTTTAAGTTACTTTTAAATAATTTGAATCACATGCAGTGATTTAGAGTCACTTGGAACCACTTAAATTCATTTTAAAAAACTTAAAATATCTGAAGCAATTAAAGTTTTTAAGAAGTCACATACAGTCACTAGTAATCAGTTTTATTTATTTAAAGTCACTTGGACTATCTTAAGTTATTCAAATTTACATAAGGTCACAAAATGTCACTTAAAATCACGTGAATTTATTTTAAATTACTTATAATATCTGAAGTCATTTAAAATTAACATAAAGTCACATGAAGTTACATAAAGTCACTTGAAATCACATGAATACCTTCAATATTACTTTAATTTATTTCAGGTTACTTAAAATATCTGAAGTAATAAAAAGTGATACGAAGTCTCGTATAATATTAAAGTCATTTTAATTCACATGAGGTCACATGAAGTCACATCAAATCACGTAAAATCACTTAAAATCATTTAAACTCACTTAAAATATTTAAAGTCATTTGAATTTACATAAAGTCACTTGAAATCACTAGAATTTATTTAAAATAATTTAAAATTATTTGAAATATCTTGAGTTACTTAAAATCACTTGAAATCACTTGAGTTCATTTGAAGTCACTTTAAGTATCTGAAGTAATTTAAATGTACATAAAGTCACTTTGAGTCACTTTAAATAATCTGAATGACATGCAGTGATTTAAAGTCACTTGGAACCACTTAAATTCATTTTAAATAACTTAAAATATCTGAATCAATTAAAGTTTGTAAGAAGTCACATACAGTCACTAGAAATCACTTTTATTTATTTAAAGTAACTTTGAATATCTCAAGTTATTCAAATTTACATAAGGTCACAAAATGTCACTTAAAATCACGTAAATTTATTTTAAATTACTTATAATATCTGAAGTCATTTAAAATTCACATAAAGTCACATGAAGTTACATGAAGTCACTTCAAAATAACATGAATTCCTTTAATCTTACTTTAATTCATTTCAGGTTACTTAAAATATCTGAAGTTATAAGAAGTGATACGGAGTCCCGTAAAATATCCAAAGCTATTTGAATTCACATGAGGTCACATGAAGTCACTTCAAATCATGCAAAATCACTTGGATTCATTTAAACTCACTTGTAATATCTAAAGTCATTCGAATTCACATGAAGTCACTTAAAGTCACCTCAAATCATTTAAAATCACATGAAGTCATTTTAAGTCACTTGGAATCACTTAAATTCATTTTGAAAAATTCAAATATCTAAAGTAATTTAAATTTTTAGCCAGTCACATGCAGTCACTGAAAATTACTTTAATTTATTTAAAGTCAATTATATTATACATAAAGTTATATGAAGTTACATGAAGTTACCTGGAATTACTTGAGTTTATTTAAATTCACATAAAGTCGCTTAAAATCTTTTCAACTCATTAGAATTCTCTTGGAACATCTAAAATCATTTGAATTCACATGAAGGAATTTGAAATGACTTGACCTCACTTAAAAACACTTAAAATATCTCAAGTAAATTCAAATTTGTATTCAGTCACACGCAGTCACTAGAAATAACTTGAATTTATTTAAAATCACTTAAGGTGTTTGAAGTTATTCAAATTTACATGAAGTCACATACAGTCATTTAAAATCTCGTGAATTCAGTTTAAATAACTAAAAATATCTTAAGTCATCTAATATTTACATAAAGTCATACGATGTTACATGAAGTCTCTTAAAATTTTATAAATTAATTTACATTTACATGAAGCTGCTTGAAATGTTTCAAATTGATTTTTAGTCACTTGAAATATCTGAAATCATTTAAATTCACATGAAGGCGCTTCAAGTGACTTGAAATTATTTAAAGTTACTTGGAATATTCCAGATAATATCAATTCAAATGGAGTCACTTGAAATTATTTAAATTTATTTAAAGGCAGCTAAAAATTTAAAATAATTTAAATTCACAGTAGGTCACTTGAAATCACTTGAATTTATTCAAAGTCACTTGAGATATCTGAAGTCATTTGAATTTACGTTAAATCCCATTAAGCTACTTGATTCACTTGAATTTATTTTAAAACACATTAAATTATTTTATGTCACTTAAAATCACTTGAATTTGTATGAAGGCACTTATAATATTTGAAGATATTTAAATTTACATGAAATCACATAAAGTCACATAAAGTCACATGGAGTGACTTAGAATTTCGTAAATTTATTTCAAATTACTAAAAATATTTGGAGTCCTTCAAAATTTACACAAAGTCATATGAAGTTACATGAAGTCACTTGAAATCACTTGTATTCATTTTAATTCACATGAAGTCACTATAAATATCTGTAATGATTTAAATTCACACGAAGGCACTTGAAATCACTTAAGTTCATTATAATGATACTTGATGTATCTAACTTCGCATGGATTTACATGAAGTCGTATGAAATCATTTGAATTCACATAAAACAATAGGAAATCACTTTACTTTATTCAAGGTCACCTCAAATATCTTTAAAGAATTAGTATTCACGCAATATCACAGGAAGATGCTTGGATTCACATAAATTCACTTAAAATCACTTGACATCACTTGAAATCATTTGCAGTTACTTTAAATACCTGACATCACTTAAATTCACATGAAGTAATTTGAGTTGCTCTAAAGTTATTTAAAATATTTTAAATAATTCGGATTCACATCAAATCAATTGAAATAGCTGAAATCATTTAAATTTACATCAAGTCACATTAAGTCATTCGAATTTACATAAAGTCACAGAAAATCACTTGAAAAAATCTGAAATCACTTGAAATCTCTTATATAACTAGAATTTACATGATGGCATAGAAAGTTATTTTAATTTACATAATTCAGTTGAAATCACCTCAAATCATTTGAAATCAGTTGAAATACCTGACATCATTTAAAATATCTGACATCACTAAAAATCTGAGTAAATCACTGGAACTTCTTTGAAGTTACTTAAAATATTTTGAATAATCTGAATTTACATAAAGGCACTTGAAATAACTTGAATTTATTTTAAGTCACACGAAATAATTTGAATTTATTATTTTGAGGTCATCTGAAGTATCTGAAATCATTTTAATTCACATAAAGTGACATAAAATAACTTAAATTCACATAAGTCACAGAAAATCACTTAAATTCATTTAAAGTCACCTAAAATATCTGACATCATTTAAATTTACATGAAATGACTTTAATTGCTTTGAAGTCACTTAAAATATTTGAAATAATTTGAATTCACATAGAGTCACTTAAAATCACTTAAAACCATTCAAAGTCACTTTAAATATCTGAGATCGCTTGAAGTCACTTGGAATATCTGAAGTAATTTGAATTCATATGAAGTCCCATTAAGTCACTTCATGTCAATTGAAGTCACTTAAAAGCACTAAAATTTATCTAAAATCACTTGAAATATCTCATATAACTAGAATTTACATGATGAAATAGAAAGTTAGTTGAATTCACATAAATTCAGTTAAGATCGCTTGAATTTATTTATAATCAGTGGAAATATCTGACATCATTTGAAATATCTGACATCACTAAAATTCAGATAAAATCACTTGAATTACTTTGAAGTTACTTTAAATATTCAAAATAATTTACATTCACATGAAGGCACTTTAAATAACTTGAATTTATTTTAAGTCACACAAAATAATTTGAATTCATTATTTTGAAGTCATCTGAAGTATCTGAAATCATTTTAATTTACATAAAGTGACATAAAATAACTCAAATTCACATGAATTCACGGAAAAACACTTGAATTTATTTAAAGTCACTTAAAATATCTGACATCATTTGAAATATCTGACATCACTTAAATTCTAATAAAACCGCTTGAATTACTTTGAAGTTACTCAAAATATTCAAAATAATTTAAATTCACATGAAGGCACTTGAAATAACTTGATTCTATTTGAAGTCACACAAAATAATTTGAATTCATTATTTTGAAGTCATCTGAAGTATCTGAAATTATTTTAATCCACATAAAGTGACATGAAATGACTAGAATTCACATGAAGTCACAGAAAATCACTTCAATTCATTTAAAGTCACTTGAAAATTCTGACATAATTTAAATTCACATAGTGTCACTTGAAATCACTTACAATCTTTTGAAGTCACTTCAAATATCTGAAATCGTTTGAAGTCACTTGAAATAACTGGAATCATTTGAATTCACATGAAGTTGCATTAAATCATTCGATGTCAATTGAAGTCACTTAAAATTACTAGAATTCATCTAAAATCATCCGAAATATCTTATATAACTAGAATTCACATAATGGCATAGAAAATTATTTAAATCCACATAAATTCATTTGAAATCGCATGAATTCATTTGAAATCAGTTAAAATATCTGAGATCATTTGAAATATCTGACATCACTTAAATTTAGATAAAATCACTTGAATTACTTTGAAGTTACTTAAAATATTCAAAATAAATTAAATTCACATAAAGGCACAGAAAATCACTTGAATACATTTAAAGTCACTTAAAATATCTGACATCATTTAAATTCACATGAAATGACTTTAATTGCTTTGAAGTCACTTAAAATATTAAAAATAATTTGAATTTACATGGAGTTTCTTGTAATCACTTTATATCATTTGAAGTCACTTCAAGTATTTTAAATCGTTTGAAGTCACTTGGAATATCTAAAGTCATTTGAATTCATATAAAGTCCCATTAAGTCACTTGATGTCACTTGAAGTCACTTAAAATCACTAGAATTTCCTTAACATATCTCCCGAAATCAGTGAAATCTTTTGATAAAAAAAAAATATCATGAAGCGTCTTCAAGTGAAAAGTGAGTCTGCACTTGATTGGTCGAGTTCTCAACCCCTCTAATCTTACTTAATATCAAACTAAGTCTATGATGTATTGACACAAGTTCTAGGTGCCACATTCAAGGTTCAATGTCTCTCGTTGGAAGCTTACTTTCGACCGCGTCTCTCATCTGAGCATGTCGTAAGTCGCAGAATGAATTTGAGGCATGCATGTGTGGTATTTATTTTTGCTACTCTTAAGCCAAGGAACTCTCCTTATACACACCTGTCTATATTTTCATCTGCACATCCGCTTACCTAAATGCTTACTACTTCCAATTACGACTTATGACATTGATTGCATTAATTGAACTATTAAAAACCATTTTGATTTTTAATTGTGCATTAATTTCTTGATACATTCTCTGAAGTTAAATAATCGCTACAATATATTATTTACTGCTATATTATTTATATCCTGAAAAGAAATTTATTTCGCTTTTAATTTTATCTAATGTAAACAAAAGTTTATGATTAAAGCTGAAGAGAGAATGTACTTTTTGTCGTTAAATAATTATTAAGTCACGGACAAAATAAACTTTTTTGGGGGTT
>JAUELO010000151.1:3655558-3668888 GCA_032357855.1 Amphibolips quercusostensackenii
TAGCCTATTCATCAAACAATTGTAAAAATGTGCATTTGTTTATAAACATTGTTTACATAATTACCAGTTTTTGTGACTATAAAAACATGACAACAAAAAGTCTTTGGCCAAACATTTGAAGTTGATTCCACAAAAAAATGAATATTATTCATAAAAAAATTGTAAAAATGTGTATTTGTTTACAAAAATTGTTTATATAATACAAATTGTGGTCCTCATAGCAAAAAAGCAAGGAGTCGTCGTTAAAACATTGCGAGTGAATTTTGCAAAAACTGTAGCCTATTTATGAAAAAATAGTGAAAAGATGCATTTGTTTATGAAAATTGTTAATATAATTAACAGTTTTTGTTACTATAATAAATATCGTACCAAACAATTCCCGGAAAGACATTTCTGATTCATTCCGCGCAAAAAATTAGGCCTGTTTATAAAAAATGGTCAAAATGTGCATTTGTTTATGAAAATTGTTCATATAATTCAAAGCTTTTAAATTATATGGGATATAACAGCAAGAAGTTTTTGGTAAAATATTTCAAGGTCATTCTGCAAAAAATGAAGCTTATTCATAAAAAAAATGGTAAAGTACAAATTTGTATATAAAAATTGTTTAAATATCTGATAAGCAGCAGCTTTTGTTAATGAATTGTGAGTGCACATAATCTGTTATATTTAATAATAAATCTATGTATTAAAATAGCTAATAATTGCGAATCACAAAAAAATGCTTTGTGCTCAATAGTTTCTTTATAACATTATAAACAATTTTTTTACTACCCTAACCTACTGGAAATTATTTTTAGATAATTATTACATTAGTTCATTTCCTGTTAAAATAAATTAAAAAATCTAAAAATAAATAGTATCAGTGGAAAATTGGACAAAAAATAGTTTAAGCATTTATGGAAGTTTTATTAAAAATTTGTTTGTATCAATTTTTCATTTAACAACAAAGTTGTCATTTAATTTTTCAAAAACAATGAATCTGCTATTCAAACTTCTATGAAGCATAACCCTATTTACTGATTCTATGCCTTTTTGAGGAAATTTCAATAAATGTGGCTAATTAGGTATCAGAAATATAAGTAAATGCATTTTTCAATTTATATAACAAATTGATGAAAAATTTTTTTTAACGTTTAGTACTCCATTAAGGTAGGATCCTCCACAATTATTTTAAAAAAATTATTTTCTGACTCTTATCCCAAAAATGCCTTTTTTTACTGTGCAGTGTATGTAGAAATTTTAGATCTTTTCCATTTTTTTAACATTGATCATGTTTAAAATTACATTTATACGTTATGGAATATTTTAAGAGTTACTTGCACAACGATAAAATTGAAATTATCAAAATGCACTTGTACTTTTATTTGATGAATAATACTGTTTTTTATCTTTATTTCCTTTTATTTGTTCAGTACATAACGATAAAAGCTATTTGCATTTTTATTTTTATAACCCACATTCTATTTGCTTTCGCTTATCTCTTGAATGATTTCAATTGTAATTCTGTGTATACGTTTTTAGGTTTGTTTAAGAAAAGTAAAGAAAAAATCCAGTTTAGACGTCTTGGATTAACCGGATGCCCATGCAGTTTTTTTTTTAATAAACAATGCGCTTACAATTTTATTTTTACTGTACAATATCTGAATCTTATTTGTTGCCAAAATAGCTCATAAAATTGTATGAAAAATTTATACATTAAAAAATAGTCTTTAGAAATTTCATTTTTTTGTAAATCGAGAAAAATTAAAATTAAAAAATGTTGTATATAACATGCATGCAAAGTTATAGAGACACACAAAAAATATTTTTTGATTCAAGGATAATTTCTTCAAATGAAAAAAAAATAAGCCTCAGTTCAAGCAAAGTTTCTGTTTAAAGAAAATTTTTTTGATTTAGAGAAATTTTTATGCTTAGAAAAAAAGTTTTTTCATATTAATGTACATTTTTCTATAATTCAAAATGAGTTTATTTAGTTTGAAGTTATTTTTAATAAAATAAAAAAAAAAAATTATGTTAAAGAAACGGTTTTTTGAATTTAAGAAACAAATTTTTTTAATTACGTTTTTCTGAAAATTATTTTATTTATTTACAATGCTTAGAACTATTTTAAGTTAGTCATTTTTTGAATTTAATAATTTACTAAATGATATTAAATAAAAAGTCGACAAATATAATTGGAAAGAACTTTTCAAGGACTTAAACAAATTTTAAGCATCCACTCTTAAAAAAAAATGTTTTAATAAAATATTAAATATTCAACTAAAAAATACAATCAATAAAAACATTAAAACTCTTTTAAATTTAAAGTATTTAGAATTGAAATTAAATTTTTTTAAACATTTTAAACATTTTACTGCGGTCTAAGGGATTGCACAAAAATTAATAATAAGATTCAATATTATTATAAATATTTCAAGGGATTTCCAGAAATTAAAGCAAAATATATTTTATTTTTTGACATCGCAAAGAATTTCCTAAAATTCATTAGAATTTTGGAAGATTTTATAAGATTTAAAAGGTTTCAGGGTATTGTGAATGATCAAAACAATAATAAAAAAAAACTTTAAGCGTTTTTGAAAATTTTTTTTAATAAATATTTTATCATTATAGTTCTAATTAATAAAAAGCATTTATTGAAAAACTATGAACTGTCCACAAATTTTATTATTTGGTCATTTTTGAATTCGGTTTCTTTATATTTTCGAAATTTTATCACGTCGTAAATTTTCTATTTCAAATGTTTTACTTTTGAGACGACTGGGAAATCCCGAAAAATAAAATTCCTGACACTAAAAAATACTTGAATTGAAAAATTCACGAATAATAAAATTCACGAATAAAATAATTCCTGACAGGAAATTGCCAAATTATGAAGCATCCAAATAAGAAAATTTCTGAATTATAAAATTCTCGAATTGAAACTTCAAAAAATTGTTTGCAATGAATATTATTTATTTATTAAAAATACAATAATTAAATATTTGCATCAACAAAATTTTTTTAATGTTGGAAGTTTTCAGCACTTATAATTTGAATTCAAAATAACAAGTACTGTATAAAAACTATCAATTTTCTCTCATCCTCATAACATTTCCTAACAAGCTTTACAGGATTCAATTTTTAAAGTTTCTTTTGAATTTCTTTAGATTAAAAATTTGATTTTTAGCAACACTTTTGGTCATTTTTAAAAAAATACTGTATACATTTTCAAAAAAAATTTTTATTCAGAAATGTATTTTTTTCAATTATTGTTATTTTAAAATTGAACAGTATTTTTAATTTACAAATAATATTCTATAAAAACAATTTTTTAAATTGTGCAAATTTATTAATTTTATTCATACGGATATTTTGAAATTCAGTAATATTAAAATCTGGCGGGAATTTTTCAATTCGGGATTTTTGTATTTTGGAAAATTCATAATTTCCGGAATGTTGCAATTCCTCAATAATAAAATTTTCAAACAATAAGATTCCCGGAATGAAAAATTCTCGAATAATAAAATTTCCAACAATAAAATTTCAGAATTGGGAAATTCCCGAACAACAAAATTCTCTAATGATAAAAATAATATTACCGATTTGGAAAATTCTCGAATAAAAAAATTTCCGACAGAAAATTGACAAATAGAAAAAATTAAATTTTTATTCATTGATGATGAAAATTTTAATTGTTTATATTGAAGAATTTTTCATTCAAGATATTATATGATTAGTCAATTTTCTGTCGAGAATTTTATTATTTAAGAATTTTTAAATTTGGGAATATTATAAACTGTAGGGAATTTTATTATTAGTGAATTTCCCAATTTAAGAATTTTAGTGTCGGCAACTTCATTTTTCGGGATTTTTCAGTTGACCCTTTTTTTCGGTAATTTCCTAGTTCACATATTTTATAATTGGGGAATTTAATTTTTTAGGAATTTTTAAGCTCAGTAATATTATAGTGTCGGTCATTTTTCAATTCTGGATTTTTATATTTTGAGAATTTGATTATTTTGGAAATTTTGCAATTCGGGAATTTTACAGTGTTGGGAACTTAATTTTCTCGGATTTGTTAGTCGTCCCGTGCGCGGGGATGACTAAGTCATTCCGAAAAATAAGATTCTCGATATTGGGAAATTCCCGAATAGGAAAGTTAACGAATAATAAAATGCCGAAATAATAAAATTTCTGAAAAATAAAATTCTGGAATTCAAAAATTTCAGAATATTGAAATTACCGACAGGATATTGCCAAAATGAAACAATTAATATTTTTTTCTTCATAAAAAAATTGTTTTTATATGGGAATTTTAGTTTATATATTTTATAATTCAGCAATTTTCTGTTGCAAATTTTATTATTTAAAAAATGTTAAATACGGTAGTATTATAAACTGTCAGGAATACCAATATTTGGGAATGTTAATATTTGGGAATTTCTCAATTTCTGAATTTTATGATTCAGTGACTTTACTATTTGGAAATTTTACAGTAACGAGAATATTATTGCTTAAGATTTTTTAACTATCCTCATTAAACTAATACAAAAACTAAAATTTGGAAAATTCGATGTATTTCTAATTTTGATTTCTGGCTTCTTGCGATTTTATTTTAGTGAAATTTTGTCATTATAAAATTTTTGACCTACCGAAAAAATTTTTCTCCTATTTAAACATATTTTAAATATTTCCACCATAAATAGAGACAAATAACATTGATAAAGTAAATAAGATTGGTTGAAATCCTCAAAAAAAAAGGGAGGACATTCTTAATCTCTATGCAATCTATCGATTTTAAATTAATTATACTTTTTTCAAATACCAGTACGCTACTTTTGCGCATTGTTTTTTTTTTTTTTTTTTTATTTTGTCTAAATCCCAGAATTTTTAATTTTCAACCCACCCTATCAGGCAAGTCCTAAAATAATTGTCGCGTGTCAATATCAGAATAGTGATAATGAGATTGACAAAGGAGGATATTTTAATGAAATGAAAAAGTGAAAACATGTCACCGTAATTTTTGCCCATTTAATCATCTCCTTACCGTAAATCACTTAGTAATTAAAAGAGGCCATCGGCAAAGGTGGCAGTAAGCAGAGCCTAATCCATTTCGCGGACCTCTCCTATAGAGGTGGGCAAGGGGGGTGGAAAAAACGGTCGTATCCTTTCTAATTTAATCTGGTGAATGATTCCGTGATTCTCGAAGCCGGCGGCAACCCTTTCATTACTTAGTACCCTCCCTACGGTCACCCTCCGCAGCGCACCCCCTGAGAACCCCTACGCAACACTAAATCAGCGGCCAGTGTAATTTTTGTAATGGGAGGTGTGGCCTTGCCGGGGTGGGGAAACTGGTGGGGGGAATTCTCAAAGCAGTGGGAATTTCCAACCCTCGATTTGGCAGGGTGGGGAACTGACGGCTTTGAGGGGTGGCTTAAATCCACAACGTTAAGGGTGCTCTGTCGATTTGGCTCGGGACTTCACATGCGCTTTCTTGATTCTTGACCTTATCTGTTTACAGACGCGGATCTACCTGGTGTCGAAACCGGCAATAGCCTTCCAGGAAGTATTATATATGTCACACAGTGGGGCAAAAAAGCATTCTTGGACAAATCAATTTTTAGCCTACTCTATTCATCCGATTTAAACGCTTTTTAAAGCTTTTTAATTTTTTAAAAGATTTGTGTGATTAGGTTTTTTTTTGTTTAAAAATTTTTTATTTAACAACGAAGTTAAAAATTTTCTTTTGACTTTTTCCAAACGCCATTTCTTTTGAGACATTTAGATTGATAAAAGAAGATATTAAAACAGTGTTACAACTGTATGAAAAATTAATGTTCCATTTTAATTGCTGCTTTTTATTGTTTAAACAATTTTTATAAACAAGTTTACATTTTGGCGACTTTTTAATGAATAGGTTCAATTTTTGTTTACGGAATCATATAGCTATATCTTTCCGATAACTCTTTACTATAATACTTTACAAATTGACAACAATTGTTTATTATTCGAACAATTTTTATAAACAAATTCACGATTTAGCGACTTTTTAATAAATAGGCTCAATTTTTTGTTGCGGAATCAACAATGATAACAATTATTTGTTATTTAAACAATGTTCATAAAAAATTTACAGTTACATTGAACGGGCTTAAATCTGCAAAACACAACAAAGCGTGCAACATTTCATTGTACATCTTAACACAAAATGCGTTTCTTCATAGTGAATTTCTTAATAATTAATAGTTGTCAATTCGCAAAGTATTATAGCAACGAGTCATCGGAAAGAAATTTTTAGTTGATTCCGTATACAAAAATCGAGCCCATTCATTGTAACTGTGAAATTGTTTATAAATATTTAAACAAAAATAAGGCCTATTTTTCGAAAATTGCCAAACTGTGAATTTGTTCATAAATATTATATATTAATTAATAATTGTTAACAATGTGCAAAGTATCGTAGTAACGGGTCATCGAAAAGACATACCTAGTTGATTTCGTAAACAAAAATTGAGCCTATTTATTGAAAATTCGTCAAACTCTGAATTTATTTCAAAAATTACCAAAAAACATATTTTCTTAGTTAATATTCATATAACATTCATTCCTCTCACATATGATACAAAATCTATTATTTTGAATCAGCTCAATATTGCCAATTTAAAAAAATGTATTTTCTTCGTGTCTATAACAAAATAAGAATTTTTTTAAATTATTTATACCAACTGAAAATTATTCCCATATGGTTGAAAGATTGTTTGAAGGCCTTCTTTCATTAATCTGAATGTCTTAAAAGAAATAGTACTTGTAAAAAGTTGAAAAAAATTCAACTTTGTTCTTAAATAACTAACTTTTAAACAATTAAATTTATTATTTATTTTCCATTTGTTGTAAATTCAATAATTTCATTAAAAAGTCATACTATATGATTAAAAAAGTAAACAATTTTATTGTCATTTATTTTCTTTATTGTCTAAACAATTTTTTTTGGTTTAAAACTTATCTCTTTCTGTAGAAATTTCACATTTTTGGTTGAAAATACAAGTGTCTGGATATTAGAAAATTTAACTAATTGGTTGAAATTTTATATATTTTATTGAAAATTCATCTTTTTTGTATAAAATCAATTTTTTGATTTAAAATTTAAATGTTTAATTAAAAATTAATTTTTTTAATTTGACATTCAGCTATTTTCTTCAAAGGGTATTTTTGTTGGTTGAATTCAAATGTTTTTTATTCTAAATTAAAATATTTTTTTTGGTAAAGTATGACCTATTATATTTTGCGTTTAAAATCCATCTTCTTATGTTGAAAACTTTACTACTTGGTTGAAAGTTGACCTACTACTTAAAAATTTAATTTTTTAGATGAAGGTTCATCATTTTAGTGAAAAATTCGTTTTTTTATGAAACTTAATTTTTTTTATGCTAAAAATTAAATGCTTTGTTGAATATCCAATTCTTCGGTTGAAAATTAACTTTTTTATTGAAAATTCGTATTGTGAGGCTGAAAATTCACCTGGTTTGTGGAAAACTTGTCCATTTTTCGTAATGTTTAATGTATTTTTCAAATTATTATTAAAATTAAAAATTAGAATAATTTTAAAATTAATTTGTCGATGCATGTTATTTTTATGTGAAAATTTTCAGTTTTTTTTTAAATTATGGCTCTTGTAATAAAAATCTTGTTCTTTTATTATTCTTTTGCATTAGGAAATTTGGTTAAAAGTGTTTTGATATCAAAGTTAATCAACAATTGAAAAAAAAAAATAAGAATCCAAAATTTTTTTTTTTGAAAATATTTTATTATTGTATATTTCATATACAATAATTAAAAAAAGCATTTTTTCATGGTTTAAATTCAATAATTTTTTAGGTTAAAGAATTTTGCAGAATCGTATATTTTAACTACACGATAACTAAACCAGCATAAAGAAACCAGCATCACATCCATTATGCAAAGTACCTATTTAGTTAAAAATTTATCTAATTTGTTTAAAATTTGTCTTTTCAATAAAAGAAGTAATCTCTTGAGTTAAAAATCCAACCCTTTGGTTAAAAATTTCTAAATTTTCCTAAAAATTCGTCTTGTTTGGGAGAAAATTATTCTTATGTAAAAAATTAATTTTTTGGTTAAAAATTCTTATGTTTTTGGTTGAAATTTAATCTTTTTCAGTAAAAAATTCAAATATTTTGTTACAAGCTTATTTTTTTTATTAAATCCGAATGTTTTTTATTTTAAATTGGAATATTTGTTGTTGAATATTAAATATTTTATTTTGAATTGAAAATTAATTTTTTAAGGTAGAAATTTTTACTACTTGTTTGAAAGTTAAAATACCTTCTTAAAAGTTAATTTTTTTGGTTCAAAATTCATAATTTAGTTAAATATTCATTTTTTGGTGAAAATAAAATTTTCAAAATAAAAATTCAATTATTTTGTTGAATATCAAACTGATTGCTTGAAAATTAACATTTTTGTTGATAACACATATCCTGAGGTTGAAAATTTAACTGGTTGGTACAAAATTTGACTTTTTAGCTTTAAAATTAAATACCTCGGTAGAAAACTTACTATTTTGCACAAAATTAAACTGCTTTGTAGAAAATTTGTTTTTTTATTGAAACGTAATTCTTTTAAGCGAATATTTAACAGCACCATTTTTTGTTGAAAATGCATCTTTTTTAGTTTTAAGATTCCATTATTTAGTTAAATTTTTTTACAAACTAGCTTCAAATCCATTCTTCAAATATTGAGTTGGAAATTTATTTGATTTGTTGAAAACTTGCCTTTTTGGTTAAAAGTTCAACTGTTTGTTAAATATTTATTAATGTTGTTAAAATTTTTTTTTTTTCGTAGAAAAATCAATCTTCTTGGTTAAAAATTCAACTATTTAGTTCAAATAACTTTAACTGTTTGGTCGATAATTTATGTATGTTGCTTAAAATTTTTTTTGTAGGGAGTAAATTTTTTGGGTTCAAAGTGGATATGTTTAATTGCCAATTAAATTGTTTTGAATTTGAAATAAAAATATTTCTTATTTGAAATATTACCTATTACATTTTTTGTTAGAAATTTCTATTTTCGGTTTAAAATTGTAACTGTTTTGCAGAAAATTGGTCTTTTTCGCTTGAAAATGAGGTTTTTTCTATATATGACATGAAATGATGATTCTTATCATTTTGTAAAAGCATATTTCATAAATTAAATAAAGATTAAAATAAAATGTTAGATAGACATTTAATGCGTTTTTTAATGCTGTACATTTAGTTTCTTCTAATTGCCTAAAAGAAGTCAGGCGTTTAGAAGAATGTTTGAGTATTCTTTGAAATGCCTTAGACGCCAGCTAAAGATATCATAAAAAATTCTTCTAAACGCCGATATATCGAATTGTGTCAAAATTAAAAAGCAATATTTCACTCTGCATAGATATATAACAAACACATGCATACCCACATGTCAAGTCAAATAAAAACTCCTAAAAGAATGAAAAACGCATGGCAATTGGGAAAAAACAGTGATCCCTGCATTTTATATTTCAGGCTTATTAAACCCTAATCACCATAATAGACCAAATTGACAATAGCCTAGCACATGTTCATTAAAAACGGAACTACATCACCATAAATATTGACAAAGTAGATAAAGCTAATCATTGTCTGTTTAATCGAGCAAACAGTGCCTAGACTTCCACACTTGTCTGTTGATTAGATAAATTTGATAATGTTGTCTTTAAAATGAAAATAAGGTCTTTGAAGTTTGAATAGAGCAGCAAACGGAAGTATCTATGAATTAGTCATGAAGCATCGAGTTGATTCTAATGCTTCTACTATTCCCCGGATTGTTGATAGTGTGGGTGGCTTAGCACTTTCAGTCAGAGCATGGCCAGACAAGAGTGAGAAAAAATAAGCGACTGGGGTGGATTCTTTGGGGAGGAGAAAGGGGAATGGAAAGGTGGGAGGGAGGTAAAGTACTAATCACTTCCAGGGACTTTAATGGAGGTTTTCTGTCGTCTGGACTTATACCTACGTTGTGGGAAAGTAGAGTGTCTAAGGAAAAGACCAACGAGAATTATCATTACGCGTATCAAACTAACCGGGCATCGTCACATTTTACCCCCTTCTTTAAAGATCTTTGATTTTAATCGTTTGTACATAATATCGTATGAGCAGCTGTGAATTCTATCTCGAGTGTTTCGACTTTATTAGTATTTATATTTATGTAGTGCTCATTTCAAGAGCACATTGCTTCCCGTTAGCAAATGTATTTGCTTTTTCATAGAGGAAGCATTGGTGATTTTTTAAGTAATAGACAAACTTAATTTTTTATTTTAACCAGCTAAAGAATACAAATTTACAAAAAATGAAAAATGACAAAATAATAAAATTTTTTTTTAAATACAATGATAACTCAGGCAAATCAACTTTTGTATTTGAAATGGTAATTTTTCAAGACGGAAAAGGGAAGGCGTAAATTCTGTGACACCCTATCCCTTTTCCAGCTTTAAATTATTTTTCAAAAATTATTAGTATATTAATATCATAGGTCAATCGGTTTTCCTCGAATCAAGGAATCTTTTGTGTTCCTGCATAAATTTTGAATTATGTTAAAGAAAAAAGTTGTACTATAAAAATCATTTTTTCAAATATTATGAATTACCATAGTTACCTTACTCTTCAATAAAATGTAGCAAAATTATAAGTCAATCAATTCGTCTTAAATCAACACATCGTTTCTATTCTTACGTCAACTTCCGATTACGAGAATGCAAAAATTTTTACTATAAAAATCAATTTTTAATATAATATAAATGACCATAACTTCATTACTCTTTAATAAAATGGATTACTATTGCAGGTAAATCGATTTGTCTCGAAACAAGGAATCTATTTTGTTTTTGCATAAACTTTAAGTTATGTTAAAGAAAAAAGATGTACTATAAAAAACCGTAGTTTCATGTATTATACATTACCATAGCTTGTTTGCTCTTCAATAAAATGTATCAACAATCAACATTATAGGTCAATCGATTGATCTTAAATAAACACATCTTTTTTTTATTCTCATATCAACTCTAAATTATGTAGATCAGAGAATTTTCACTATGAAAATCGATTTTTATATTATCGATTATATATTGATTTTTTTATTATTTTATATTATATTATTTTTATATTTTTATATTATTATTTATCGATAGAATATATTAATATTGTAGGTCAATCGATTTGTCTCAAGCCAAGGAATCTTTTATACTATTGCATAAACTTTAAATTATATAATTAAAAGGAAATTTTACTGTAAAAAACCGTATTTTCAAATCGTATGCATTACCATATCTTTCTTACTCTTGAATAAAATGTATCAAAATTATAGGCCAATCGATTTGTCTCGAATCAACACATCTTTTTTATTCTCACATAAACTTTAAATTATGAAAATGAGAAAATTTTTACTATAAAAATCGATTTTTAATATAATATAAGTAAACATAATTTCCTTACTCTTTGATAAAATTCATTGTTATAAAAGGACAATCAATTCGTCTCGAACCAAGGAAACTCTTATATTTTTGCATCAATTTTGAATTATGTCCAAAAAAAAAGTTTTACCTAAAAAAACCGTTTTCGCAAATATTTTACGTTACCATAGCCTTCTTACTCTTCAATAGAATGTATCAACATTATAGGTCAATCGACTTGTCTCAATCAACACATCTTTTTACCCTTACATTATTTTTAGATTATGAAAATAAAAAAATTTTTATAATAAAAATCGATTTTCAATATAATGTGGCTGACCATAACTTCTTTACTCTTTGATGAAATAAATTAATGTCGTAGGTCAATTAATTTTGCTCAAACGAAGAAATCTTTTTCATCTGGGCATCAACTTTGGATTATGTTAAAAAAAAGAGTTTTACTGTAAAAACCCGTATTTCCAAATATTTTACATTACCATAGCTTTCTTACTATTCAGTAAAATGTATTGACGTTATAGGTCGATTAATTCATTTTTAATAAAGACATCTTTTCTGTTTTCACATTAACTTTAAGTTATGCAGATCAGAAAATTTGTACTATGAAAATCGATTTTTAATATAATATAAAAGACTATAACTTTCTTACTCTTCAATAAAATATTAATATTATAGGTCAATCGATTCGTTTCGAACCAAGGTCTCTTTAATAATTTTGCATAAATTGTGAATTATGTGAAAAAAAAATTTTACCATAAAAAACCGTATTCGTGAATATTATACATTGCCAAAACCTTCTTACTCTTCAATAAAATGTATCAAAATTATAGGTTTTTATCCTTACATCAACTTCAGATTATGAGAATAAGAAAATTTCCACTATGAAAATTGATTTTATATATAATATAAATGACCATAACTTCCTTACTTTTTAATAAAATACATTAATATTATAGGTCAATCGATTCTTTTCGAACTGAGTAATCCTTCATATGCTTGCATCAATTTTGGGATATGTGAAAGAAAATAGTTTTACCGTAAAAAACCGTATTTTCAAATATTTTACATTACCAGAACTTTCTTACTCTTCAGTAAAATGTACCAACGTTATAGGTCAATCGATGGATCTCAAATAAACACATCTTTTTTTATGTTCACATCAACCCTTAATTATGCAAAGAAAAACATTTTTACGATGAAAATCGATTTTTAAAATAATATAAATAACCGTAACTTCCTTATTTTTTGATAAAATATATTAATATTATAGTTCAATTGATTTGTCTTAAGCCAAGGAGTCTTTTATATTTTTGCATTCATTTTAAATTATGTTAAAAAGAGAAGCTTCACCATAAAAAACCGTATTTTCGAATATGATGCATAAGCATAGCTTACTTACTCTTTAATAAAATGTATAAACATTAGAGGTCAATTATTTTCTTTTGATTTAACACATCTTTTTATTTTTACATCAACTTAAAATTATGAGAACGAAAAAATTTGAAATATAAAAATTGATTTTTAATATAATATAAATGACCATAACTTCCTTACTCTTTGATAAAATATATTGATATTATAGGTCAATCAATTTGTCTCAAACCAAAAAATCTTTTATATACTTGCATCAATTTTGATAAATCATGTTAAAAAAAAAAGTTTAACTATAAAAGCTGATTTTCGAAATATTATACAGTCCTACAAAAAAATGCTATGAATATTTTTAGCAATCCTTTAGTCAGTGTAAAGATATTAGCGATGAAAATAAGCCTTCCAAATTTTATCAATTTATCTGCAATGTTTTTCATGTTATTGTGTTTACAAAAAAGTGTGACATCCGCATACACACATTAAGAAACGTTTGTTTAG
>JAUELO010000151.1:3705724-3720010 GCA_032357855.1 Amphibolips quercusostensackenii
AACGTCGGCAAGATTCGTAGCTTTTAACACGATTGTAACCCGAAGTAACTCGTTTATTATAAATTAAACTTATTTATTTAATTAATATTTTACAAAAAATAAAACTTTGCAATCTCTAAGAATTTTAAAATCTCTTCAAATCCTTGGAGATTTAATTAAATTCTTGGATCTTATGAAATGCCTCGAAATACCTTAAAAACCCTTAAAATACTTGAAATGGCTGGAAATACTTTAAAATGTAATTTATTTCAATTTGTTTTTGTCAACATTTTCTGAAAATTTCTTGACTTCTTTAGGAATCCTAACAAACTTCCTTGAAATTATTGGGGAACGTAACATTTCATTTTAAAAAGTATAAATCATTTAAAGCTCTTAAATATAATCTTAATTAAACTTATTCATTTAATTGATATTTAACAAATATTAAAACTTTAAAATCCCTAAGAATTTTAAAATCTCTTCAAATCCTTGAATTTTTAATTCAATTCTTGGATCTTATGAAATGCCTCGAAATACCTTAAAATCCCTTGAAATACTTGAGATTGCTACAAATACCTTAAAAATTAATTGATTTTAATTTATTTTTTTCAAAATTTTCTAAAGACCCCTTGACTTCTGTAGAAATCCAAAAAAAATCCCTTGGAATCGTTGGAGAACGTAAAACTTCATTTTAAAAATTATAAATCATTTGAAAGCTCTAAAATATAATATAAATTAAACTTATTGTGAAATATTGAAATGGCTGAAAATACCTTAAAATGTAATTTATTTCAATTCGTTTTTGTCAACATTTTCTGAAAATTTCTTGACTTCTTTGTGAATCCTAAAAAACACCCTTGAAATTATTAGGGAACGAAAAAATTTATTTAAAAAAGTATAAGTAATTTAAAAGCTCTAAAATATTACCTAAATTGAACTTTTTCATTAAATTTATTTTAGAAAAAGTTTGAATATCCAGAAACCTTTTTAATCCCTGGAAATTCTTGGAAATTGATGTAAATCATTAAATATCATGTAATTTCTTTAAACACCTTGTAATCCCTTAAAAAATGTGGAATCATAATGAATCTTTAGAAATCCAATAAAATTTCATTTTTATCTCTTCAAATCCTTTAAAAACCCTTAGAATCTCTTGAAATCTTAAAAAAACTTAAGAATACATTTTTGAAAATCATCTGAAAACCCTCAAATATAATTTAAATTAAACTGATTCATTAAATTTATATTTGAAAAAAAATATAACGTTAAAATCCAAAAAAATTTAAAATACCTTTAAATCCTTGGAGATTTAATTAAATCATTGAATCTTATAAAATGAATAAAAATACCTTAAAAGCCCTTGAAATATTTAGAATTGCTAGAAATACTTTGAAATTTAATTTATTTAAATTTATTTTTGAAAGTATAAATCATTTGAAAGCCCTAAAATTTAACGTAAATTAAACTTTTCCATTGGATTTATTTTTAAAAAAATTTAAATATCTAGAAATCTTTAAAATCCGTGGAAATTTTTCGAAATTAATTTAAATCCTTAAATATCATGTAATATCTTCAAACATCTTGAAACCGCTTGAAAAATGTGAAATCATAAAGAATCTTTAGAAATCAAATAAAATTTCATTTTTATCTCTCTGAATTCTTTAAAATTCCTCAGAAAGTCTTGAGATCTTAAAAATAACGTGAAAATCCATTTTGAAAAATCATTTAAAAGCCTTCAAATATAATTTGAATTAATCTTTTTTTATAAATTTATATTTTACAAAAAGAAAACGTTAAGATCCCTTTAAATCCTTGAAGATTTAATGAAATCATTGGATCTTATAAAATGCCTCGAAATACCTTAAAATCCCTTAAAATACTTAAGATTGCTAGAAATACCTTGAAAATTAATTGATTTTAATTTATTTTTGTCAAAATTTTCTAAAAACCTCTTGACTTCTTTAGAAATCCAAATGAATTCCCTTGGAATCATTGGAGAATTTAAAAAATTCATTTTAAAAAGTATAAATCATTTAAAAGCCCTGAAATATAACTTAAATTAAACTTATTTATTAAATTTATTCAAAAAAATGTTTAAATCTCTAGAAATCTTTTAAATCCCTTGAAATTCTTGGAAATTCATTGAAATCCTTAAATATCATGTAATTTTTTGAACCACCTTAAAATCCCTTTGAATCTGTGAATCATGAAGAATCTTTAAAAATCCAATAAAATTTTCTTTTTATCTCTTCAAATCCTTTAAAATCCCTCAGAAACTCTTAAAATTTTTTCAAAAAAACGTAAAAATCCATTTTGAAAATTATCCGAAAGCCCTCAAATATAATTTAAATCAAACTTATTCGTTAAATACATATTTTACAAAAAATAAAACGTTAAAATCCCTAAAAAAAATTTAAATCCCTTCAAATTCTTTGAGATTTAATGAAATCATTAAATCTTATAAAATGCCTTGAAATACCTCAAAAGCCCTTAAAATACTTAAAATTGCTAGAAATACTTTGAAATTTAATTTATTTTAATTTATTTTTGTCAAAATTGTCTAAAAATCCCTTGACTTCCTTAGAAATCCTGCAAAATTTCCTTGAAATTGTTGGAGAACGTTAAAATTCATTTAAAAAAGTATAAGTTATTTAAAAGCCCTAAAATCTTTACAAATCCAATCAAATTTCATTTTTATCTCTTCAAATCCTTTAAAATCCCTCAGAAACTTTTAAAATCTTTAAAAAAGCGCTCGTCCCTTTATTGCGTCCGGACCTTCAAATTAACCGCTCGGTCCTAACGGTTCTCAAAATAATAAAAAAAAGTAGCAGATGCCTGGACTATTAAAATAATATATTATCTAAATAATAGGAAATGAGAAAATTTTTTTCTTGTAAATTATGTAATTATATTTATAAAAAACATTCAATTTTTAACTGTTTTATCAACCATTAATAAATTTTTTTTAAAGCTTACAATTAAAAATCATATAATTTTCAATGTTTTGAGAATAATTAAACTTTAAAGGTTCACAATATTCAAAAATCTTCAATTTTAAACAAATAATAGTCAATGTTTTTTACAGAAATCTCATTTTTTAGAAATAAAATCTATCCAATCACTTTTAATGTCATTTAATACTACATGCCATGATACCTGTTCATAATTTTTATTATCTTAAAAATTTCTGTAATTTCAATTTAAAAATATAATTATTAATACGCGATTATAAAAAAGTTTCATTTATGAAACCTTGCAAGAAAAGTTGTTTAATTTTAAAAGTTAGATTTAATAAATATTTCTTTTAAAGTTTATTTTATTTCTAAATGCTCAATCAGAAATGTTGCTAATGCTATCCTTATCAAAAATTCATGACTTTATTTATATTTATTGAAAAAACGTAGTCCTCAAAATTAAACAATTAAAAACCCTACTATCTTAAAGATCATTTGGAATCCCTTCAAATTATTAAAACCTATTAAAAATTCCTTATTATATTTTTAAATAGCCTAAAATATTGTAAATACTTTAAAATTTGTTAAAATCCCTTTAAAATTTTTTTAACTTTTGAAAATTCTTTGAAATGCTCAACAATATCCTAAAATCTCTAAAATCTTTTGGAATTTCTTCAAATTATTGAAATATATTAAAAATTGCTTGGAATTTTTTAGAATAGCCTAAAATATTCTGAGTATTTTAAAATCCTTTGAAATCCCTTTAAATATCTTAAAGGTCTTGAAAATTTTTTGGAATTTTCAACAATACCCTAAAAATTTGAACATCTTTTGTGATCACATTAAATTACTGAAAACTATTGAAAATTCATTAATATTTTTTTAAATATACTAAAATACTAGTTTTTAATATGCCTTTTGAACTGCTTTTAATTACTTAAATCTGTTTTATATTTCTTGAACTCTTTTAAATACCATGAAACACTGTAAATCCTTTGAAAATCCTTGAAACTTTTAAAGCTCTTTAGAATCCCTTGAATGTTTTAAAAGTATTCTAAAATCCTTTTATATCAATTAATATTATTAAAATGTATTTAAAATTTTTTGAAATCTTTCAAAATACCCTAAATCATTTTAAATGCTCTAAAACTTTTTGAAATTCCTTAAAATTTTTCGAAGTTCTTAAAATTTTCCAAAATTTTTGAAAGTACCCACAAAACTTTAAAATAGTTTAAAACACCTTCATTCTTGTGTGCGAATTCTTGGGAATCCATTGAAATATTATAAAATCCCGTGAAATTATATAAAATCGTATATTTCCTAAAATCATGGAAAATTGATTTAAATACATTAAGAGCTTTTAAAATCCTTAAAAATCATTAAAATTTTTGGAAATTTTGTTAAATCCGTTAAAGTCAATGCTTAGCTCTTTCAAATTGAGAGATTTTGTATCAAATCTCATAGAAATGAATGTTTTATTGCCATTAATTGAAAATAAATGCTTTTTAGTAATTTTTAAAACAATTTCCGCAAACAAATTTACAGTTTGGCGATTTTTTAATGAATAGGTTTAATTTTTGCTTACGGAATCCACTAGGGATGTCTTGCCGATGACTCTTTACTATAATACTTTTCAAGTAGGCAAAAATTATTAATTATTTAAACAATTTTTATAAACAAATCTGATTGTACTGATCGTTTGTCTTTTGTTCCTGTTATTGTGTTATTATTTTAAAAATAATTGAAATTGAAAAAATTGCAAAATAAAACTTTGAAGATCCTTTCAACGATTTTAAAGATTTCAATTCGTGTTCCGTTTTATTTAGCGTTTGGTCAGTTTGTGTTCTGTTTTATTTTCATACATATGTTCAATATTGTTATAAATTATTCTTAGTAGGTACTGCAGTAAAATTTTTTGTTGTGTAAATTCGTTTATAAAAATTGTTTAAATAATTATTATTTGTTCTTAATTAGCAAAGTATCATAGCAAAGAGTCATCGGAAAGACATACATAGTTGATTCCGTAAACGAAAATTGAGCCTATTTATTGAAAGTCGACAAACTGTGAATATGTTTATTAAAATTATTTAAATAATTGCGAAAAAGCATATATTTTTTAATTTATGGTAATGCAACAATTATTTCTATCAGATTTAATACAAAATCTATTAATTTTAATGAGATAAACATTGCTAAGCCTAAACAATGTGCATGAATTTTTTTAACGCTTTTAACATTTAAACATCTAACCGTTTTAACCTTTAGTCTTCCAGGCAGCAGTAATTCGTGGACCCGCAGGCTAGAGGCTAGAGTTTGCTGACTCGTCGAGTCCTTTGGGAGTTTTATATTTTCTCAGTTCCTTCTGGGGATATCAAGGCGTTGCGTACTACCCTGTTGGAATTTTACGGTACCGCCCAGAAAACCGTTCGGGCGACATGAGCAAATATTGGTTCATAGATTTCGACGTGTTCACTCCTGGGTCAGTATTTGGACAATTCTTTGCCAAATTCAAGCCGGAAGAATTCTCAAAGACTAACGTCCCAATATTGCATTTCAGACGCAAAATCTCATTATGGTATTTAACAGGAAGTTATCAATCAGCGATTTCAAAAATATTTATACAATTTTTCTGTCTACAGGAAGTTTCAGAATCATTAATAACAGTGGTCAATAAAATGTCACATATGCCTCTGTTATATGAAGGCATCATTTTCAAATTTCCAAATAGTTATATGCACTTTTATTTTTGCAAGAAAGTCTTTTAATCATAGTGGAAAATTATGTACATCATTTTTTTTAATTCCCGTTTTATTGTTTTTCACAATTGTTTAAAAAAACCATGATTTTAATAAATATTTTTAATAAAAAATTTATCATTTAAACGATAAGTATAAAACTTATTTTAAAAACTCAATAAGTTAACAAATAAGTAACTAAAAAATTTTTAAATGTGAAAAACTCTTGGTCTTCGTGTTTCTCACAATTATGTAAATCAAAACATATTCTTGAAAAGTCTGTTCATGAAAAACTCTAAAAAAAAGATTGAAAAGTAACTATATAATTAATAAAATATTTTTGAAAAAATATCAAAATGAAACAATTTCAAAATGAAAAAATAACGCGTGATATATTCCAAAAACTGTCAAATAACTGAACAATAAAAAATTTTCAAAAACATTGTCTGCACGCGATCTTAGTGAATAATAAATAAAATAAGATTTTAAAAAATTAATTTGAGACCAATGTGAAATTAAAGAAAATTTTTTTTTTTAATAGGAAAACATTTGAATTAACATAAAATTGAGAATTTGCAAAAACTCTCGCTTTATGCATTATAAAATAAAATAATAAAAAAAAAATTTAATTTTGAAATACAATAATTGTTTGCTTTAAAAAGTGAAAATGCAACAACAAGAATGGTGAAGACGCCCAATTTTCGTGTCATTTGAAATTTAATAATTAATAAAAAAGTTTCTAAAATAAAGAACTTCAAAAATTAAAGGATAACCAAATAATGAATGAAATACTATTTGAAAAGTATTGAAATAAAAATATTAACTAAAATTTATTGCAAAAAATGTAAAATGACTGGAAAATTGAAACTTTGAAAAAGATCTTGTTTTCACGCGATCTTGATAAAAAAAAATTTAAAAACGAGATAAACAAAAAATTTTAATTCAGGAAAAATGTGAAAGATGGTAGAAAACGATTTTTAATAAAATCAAAAAAATATTTGAAGTAACAATGAATTCTAAATTTGATTTTAAAATAAAACTGTAACTTTCTTTAGGATATTTAATTTATAATAAAAAGTTTCTGAATTAAAAATCTAAAAAAGTTAAAAAAAATCACTAAGGATTTTAAAAACTTTTTTGGTTTATAATCATATAAATAACAAAATATTTTTTCAAAGTCCTTGAAATAAAAAATTAATTCAGAAAACTAAATTGTTAAAGAAATAAGTAATTTGAAGATTCAAAACCGTGAAAAACTCTTGGTCTTCATGTTCTTCACTATTATACAAATAAAAACATGTTTTTAAACAATCTCTTTATTTAAAAACTTTGAAAATTAAAGATTACCTGAATAATTCATAAAATACATTTTTCTTAAATATTGGAATAAAAATTGCTCATAATTTATTTCAAACACGGCAAAATAACTGACAAATTTAAAATTTAAAAGAACTCCCTTTTTCATGCGATCTTAGTAAATAATAAATAAAATGAGATTTGAAAAAAATTATTTAAGGCTGATGTAAAAGTAAAAAAAGGATTTTAATTTATATAGGAAAAACATTTAAAGTGAAGAAAAATTAAAAATGTAAAATAATTCTCCGTTTATGAATCTAAGACAATAAAATTATGAAAGTAAAAATATAAATTATAAATTAGAATAATCATTTTCTTCATGAACTGAAAAGGTTAAAAAAATTCAAAATTCAAAAAGCGTCAAATTCATAATAAGTCTTTTAAGTAAAAAGATTAAAAAATAACTAAATAGTTTATAAAAAAGTTTCTGAATTAAAAAATAAAATAAGTTATTAAATCAGTAAAGAATTAAAAAAACTTCCTAATATCGTATTCTTCGAGCTAATAAAAATAAAACCAAATTTTTGAAATTTTCTTAAATAACAAATAAAAGATGAAAAATAAAATTAAAAACCAATTTACGAAAAAAATAAGTAAATAAAAAATTTCAAAATTTTAAACAACTCTCGGTTATGTTTTCATTACAATTATATAAATACAATAATAGGTTCTTGAAAAGTCTCATTATTAAAAAACTTTTTTTTAAATTAATAAATAATTTATAAAATATTGCTTTTAATTATCAAAATTAAAAAAACGCGTAATTCGTTCAAAAAACTGTAAATTAATTGACAAATTAAAAATTTAAAAAAAATATTGTTCGCAGCGATCTGAGTAAATAATAAATAAAATAAGACTTAACAAAAATTATTTTAAGCTAGTGTGAATGTTAAAAAAAGGATTTAAATTCAAATCGGAAAATCATTACAAGTAACATAAAATAAAAAATGCATTTTAAATAATAAAATTATGAAAGTGAAAATATGAATTTCAGAATAGAATAATATCCTTCAAGAACTGTGAATATTTTGAAAAAATTTAATTTGAAAAAGCGTCAATGAAATAAGTTATTAAATCAGTAAAAAATTTTTAAAAACTTCCTGATATTGTATTCTTCGCGCTTATAGAAATAAAACCATATTTAAAATTTTTTTTTTTAAATAACAAATAAAAAAATAGAGAATGACTGTAAAAATCTAATTTATAAAAAAAAGTAAATAAAAAATTTCAAAATTTAAAAAAAACTCTCGGTTCATTTTTCTTTAAAATTATATAAATAAAATAATAGGTTCTTGAAAAGTTTCTTTATTAAAAAACTTTTTTGAAAATAACTAAATCATTTATCAAATGTATTTTTTAAAATATCAAAATGAAAAAATAACGCGTAATTTATTAGAAAATGTGTAAAATAATTAACAAATTGAGGATTTGAACCACATTTATTGCTTGCAGCGATCTTAGTAAATAATAAATAAAATGAGATCTTTATTTTCTGCAATTAGGAATTAAATCTTGAAATAGAATAATTGCTTCCTTTAAAAAGTTTAACGACCAAAAAAATATAAAAAAATTAAAAAGACGACCTATTTTCGTGTTGTTTGAAATTCAATAAATAATGAAAAAGTTTAAGAAATAAACACTTAAAAAATTAAACAATAGCTAAATTATTTATAAAATACTTTTTTTTAAATATCAAAATAAAAACGTAAGCTAATAATTTATTAAGAAAAATTTAAAATAACTGGAAATTTAAAAATTTCAAAGAGCTCTTGTTTTCACGTGATTTGATAAATAATGCATAAAACCAGAATAAACAAAAGATTTCAATTTAAGAATAATGAGGAAGTTATAAGAAAACTATTTGAAATAAAATCGGGAAGTATTTAATGCAACAATAAATTAAAATTTTTAAATCACTCCCATTTTTATGCTTTAAAAAAATTTAATTAGGTAATTAAAAAAAAAAAGATTTTAAAATAAAATAATCCATTCCTTTAGGAACTAAAAATGTTTGAAAATAAAAAAATTCAAGGACTTCCAATTTTAATTTAAATAAAATGAGATTTAAAAAAATGTTATTTAAAGGCTAATGTGAATGTTAAAACAAGGGGGTTTAATTAAAATCGAAAAAACATTTGAATTAACAAAAAATTAATAAGAATTTGAAACAACTCTCCGTTTCATGCATTTGAAAAAATAAAATTTTAAAAGTAAAAAAATGAAATTTAAAATAGAATAATCATTTCCATTGAAAACTGAAAACGTAAATAAAATAAATAATTTGAAAAAAACTTTAAATATTTATGTTTCCGTAATTCAGTAAGTAATTAGAAAAGTTTTTCTAAATTTAACAAAATTGAATAAAAAAACAAGAAAATAAAAAAAAGGTTTTCAGTATCATCTTTTTTACATTCACATTAAATAATATTTTTAAAAATTCATGTAAGTAAAAAAATTGGAGAATAACAAACAATTTAAGCAAAAAGTTTCTAAATTAAAAATTGAATAAGTTAAAAAATTTACTAAAAGACTTCTTGATTTCAAAAAACTTCATCTTCTCGTGTTTTTCACAATTATCTAAATAATACCATATTTTTTGGAATTTTCTCAAATAACAAATAAAAAAATGACTTGAGAAAACTAACTGAGTCAAAAAATAAGTAAATGAATAATTTTAAATTTAAAGAAGCTCTTGATTTCTTTTTCTCTACAATTATATGAAAAGAAACATATTTTTAAAAAGTCTGTAAATTAAAAAAATGTTTAAAAAAATTAACTGAATCATTAATAATTTATTTTTTTTAAATATAAAAATAACACGAACAACTGATTATTGATTTTCAAATCCATAAAATAACTGCCAAATTTAAAACTAAAAAAAAAACCTCCTAGTTTCACGTGATCTTAGTGAATAATAAATAAAATAGGATTTAAAAAATATTTTCATTTAGGTCTAATGTTAAAGTTAATTGAACGATTTTCATTTAATTCTGAAAACATGTAAAGAACTGAAAAATTAAAAAATTTTAATATAAAAAAATTTTTAAAAACAAAATTTAAAACAACTCCTGGTTTTATGCATTCTTTGGAATAAAATTCTGCAAGTTAAAAAATATATTTTGAAATAAAATAATCCGTTTCTTTAAAAAGTAAACAAATTTAGAAAATAAGAAACTTCAAATGAACTCGTAGTATACATACTCGTATTTAATAAATGATAACATTTTTTTTCAAAAACTACAAAGTGGAAAAGTTGAAAAAACTCTATGTTTTCGTGTTTTTAAGAATTATATCAATAAAATCATATTTTTTATAAGTCTATTAGGTAAAAAAATTTGAAAGATAACTTAAAAATTTAATTTAAGTAGTTTCTGAATCAAAAAACTGAATAAGTTAAAGAAAAAAAGAAAAAATTTTAAAAGTTCCCTGCCGCATTCATTAAAATTATCTGAATAAAACAATATTTTCAATAAGTCACTTTAATGAAAAATAAAATGTCAATTGAAAATTAGGTGAAAGAATGATATAAGTGAGAAAATAGGTAACTCAAAAGTTAAAAAATTAAAAAATCCGGTTTTTGCGTTTCTCACAATAATATACATAAAATTATATTAAAAAACATAACTTAAATATTGATTGAAAAAACTGAAAAAGTTCAAAAAAATTAGTAAATAAAAAATGTTAAAATTTGGAAAAAACTTCTTTTTACACGTGATCTTAGTAAATAATAAGTAAAATAATTTTTTTTTTTTAATATTTTAATTTTAAACTAATATTAAGGTTGAAACAACAAATTTAATTAAAATCTAAACAAGACTTAGAAATTTAACTTTTTCAGTTTTGAAAATTCAACTATTTTGTTAAAAATTCACCAAAATGTATGTATTTTGTTGAAGATTTGTCTTTTTCTGTAGAAATATAATTATCTGATACAAAATTCATCTTTGCAATTGTTAATTTAATTGATTTAAAATGAAAAAATTTTATTCATTAAAATATCATCTACCAGGTACATTTCTTGTTAAGACTCTTTTTTGTTGACTTTATTTGTTAATTTATAAAAATTAGTGAGATATTTAGATTCTAATTCATGACCTCCATAAGAAAGTGCAAGATTTAATCAGATTGGATTACATTTTTCGACATAAAATCTTACAAAGTTTGAGAAAATTAAACTACTTTTTTTTAATAATTTATTTTTCCTATAAAGATAAATTTTTTTGACTGAAATTAAACTATTTTTTTTGAAAATTCAACTGTTTGTCTTAAAATGACCTTTTTTGTTTAAAATTGATATTTTCCTTTGAAAAATTGAAATCTGTTGTGTGCAATTATCTTTTATTGGTGAAAATTTAACTACTCAATTTTTGGTTAAAAACCTAATTTTATTCAGTGTATAAATTCAACTGTTTTGTTGAAAATTCATTTAGTTTGTTGGAAATTCGTCTTTTTTAGAAGAAACTCTATCTTCTTGGTAGAAAATTCAACTATGTGGTTAAAAATGTATGCATTTTTTCAAAAATTCTACTTTTTTGGTAGAAAATTAATATTCTTGGTGTAAAATTCATCCTTTTAGTTCAAAATTTAATTACTTCATGGATATCTGGTAAAAAGCTGTTTCTTTTATTCAATATAAATTTTTTTGATTGAAAGAAGTTTTTTTTTCTTATTGAAATATTAACTACTAAATTTTTTTAAAGACTTTGTTTGTTAAACTTCTTCGATAATTCATAAGAAACAATATGACCCCCCCCCCTTTTCGGAATCATCCATTTTTATAAAACAAAATAAAAGTAAATAATTAACTTAAAAAAAAACACAGAACATTATTAAATTTACCAAAATAAATTAGGCTAATATTATTCTAAACATTTTTTTTGTCAGCACGTAAGCAAGAAATTTATTTAGAGCTTAACCTTTGACCTTCATAAAAAATCTTATCCGATTGGATACCATTTTTTCATGGATCTTCTTTTTTTCAAAAAGTAACTAGAATTTCCAAATGCTCATTGCATTTTACAAACTTTGCAAGTTTTGACCCACCCTATTGTATCAACCATTAACAATGCAGAAAGACGAGAAGCCTGCTCCAATTTCAGGATATTTTCATTCAGATTGCGGGCGACAATCGCTCATTAACACATTTTTTTCGAGCCTCGTTGTTAAATTGCATTGAATGCGAAGGGCATTCAGGCGTGCATTTAAATAAAAAGACAGGGTAGCCGTTTCGAAGGGTAGTGTCCCAAGTGTTGAAGAGTGGCGAAGTGGGGTGGGTGAGGGGTGAGGAGAGATAGGGGACCTCAGAAACGGTGGCAGTGGGGTCAAATGGCGGCCAGAATGCGTGGTGATTGCTGGAGGGCCGCATAATTGCACCCTTTGTGGTGCAATCAGCGCCGCAACTTGGCTGGCGCCTCTACCCCCCACCCATACATTTCTTCTCTTTCTAGCTGTCTTTCCTTTTCTGCTATTCCTCAAGAGTCTTTTTTTCAATACATTCAGGCCTTGAACTTATTTGAGAAATTCAAAATCCCAGAAAAAACATTTACAATGCAAAAACTGGTCGAAGGACAATCGGATACAATTGAATAGAAGACACCTGAACTAACAATGTCACTCTTTTCACTGACTGGTACCGCAAATCTACGTGATCTGGTAGGTACCTACATTTATCATCGCAGCATTCTTGTGCACAAAAGAAAGGAATGATTTTCAGAATCATAGATGGAGCCATTAAGCTATACACGGAAAAACAGTAGAATCATTTTTGTAGCAGCTCATTTGTTATGCACTTGAAATGAGATCTTCTTTTCTTAAAATGAGAATATTTTAAGAGTAAAATCAAGGTAAAATGCCCAGAACTTGGAAAGATTTTTCGAAACGATATTTAACGCTGATGTTTTAAATCCAAAATGTAGATAGTTAAATATTTTTTTAATTCTAGCATATGATTTTGTAAGTCAAATTTAATTTTTTCATCAAATTTTATTATTCTTTAAAAAAAATAATGCACTTTTACGTAAAATTAATAAGCTAATATTCATAATATTATAATATTATGAATATTCATAGACAAGACGAATTTTCAACACAAATAGTAAATTCTCTACCAAAAATAAATAGTTTTTAACAGAATAGATGAATTGAAAAAATTTATTTTAACGAAACTGTTACACTTACAACCAAATAGTTAAACTTTTAAACAAAAATAGGCGAATTTTTACAAAATAGTTAAATTATTAATCGAATAGTTAAATGCTTAACCTACAAAGATGAATTTTCAAATTAAAATTACTAAGCTTTAACCAAAAACAGTTCCTTTCTTAACCAAAAAAGAGGAAATTTTATACGAAAGGACGAATTTCCTATCCAAAAAGTCGAATGACCAACGAAACATTTGAATTTTCAATCAAGAAAGCTGAGTTTTTCACCAAATAGTTATATTGTCAAACAAAAAAAAAGTCTTAATTTTTAACCAAGTCATTGTATTCACAACCAAATAATCAAACTTTCAAACAAAAGACACAAATTTCTATTTTTAAACAAATGTTCGAAATAAAAAAAAAGATCAAGCTTTAACTAAAAATAGTTGCATTTTCAAGCAATAAGATTAAAAAAGATGAATTTTCAACAACAGAAAATTACTTTTCTACCCAAAAAAATACGAACGTTGAAGAAAACAGTTGAATTTCCTTCCAGAAAAGATGACTTTAACAAAATAATTTAATTAATAAAAAAAAGAACTCTGAACAGAAAATATAATAGTAGGCTTTTCAACAACAAAAATTGAATTTTGATCAGAAAAAAGCTTGATTTTCTTATGGGGATCTATTGATTAAGTTTGCATTTAAGTGAAAAAACGAGAAGAAGGGTAATTTTCTGAAAAACAGGAAGAGAAAAAATATTTTTCAAAAAAGAGGAAAAGAGAAAAATGGTGTGAAGTCTGATATTTAGAAGAGTCAAAATTTTAATTAAAATTAAAAAATATTAATTCAATAAGCAGTAGAATCTACAATTTAAATTAAATTATTGGAGTGTAGTCTCGAGCAATGAGTTAAATTTGCAATGGTTCATACAAACTTGCCAAAAATATTTTAGAACCAGGGTGTCTAGTGATCAGGCAATTTTGAAATTTCCGGTTTTTACTCGACCACATTTTTCCCCCGACTAATTTTAAGATATATATATAGGTCACCTGTAGAAGGTCGTATGAAGGTCAAATTGTACTTGCAGGTAAATCTATTATGTAAATCTATCTATTTATG
>JAUELO010000151.1:3776585-3792165 GCA_032357855.1 Amphibolips quercusostensackenii
ATGTTCATTTTCGTTTTTTTTTAATTTTGAAAATGCTATAACTCTAATAATTTTTTTCATCAAAAAAAGGTAAAAAAATAAATTGTTTGAAATTTTAAGTGCTATAAATAGCCGCACATTGAATTTTTAAATTATCAAAAAAATGGTCTCAAAAATTTTTTAAATGCTGTTTCTTTTCAAATTTTCATCTAAAATATCCGACAGACGCATTTGTGGAAACCTGCTTTTTAGGTTCAGGTTTTCTCAAATGTAGACACTTGTCAAAACAGGGGTAAGGGAGGTTAAATTTTACACAAACATAATACCTTCTTTAAAGAGAATATAAAAAGATTATATTTTTATTGAATAGTTGAATTTTCTAGAAAAAAGATAAATTATCATAATAACAGATGAATTAAAAAAAAAAAAAATTGCGACAGAGTAATCCTTAACTAAAAAAAAATATATTTCTACTTAATAAATATATATTCTAACAAACAGAAAATTGAAAAAAAAGGTGAATTCCCAAACAAAAAAATACAAATTTTAGCAACTAGTTGAATTCTAAAGCAAAAAAAATTCAATTCCTACCAAAAAGTTTAATTTTATATTAACAACATGAATTTTTAAAAAGGAAGTAAATTTTTATTTAAAGAAGAGAAATATTGAAAAAAATAGTTAAATCCTTAACTAACAAAAATTACATTTCTACCAAATATTTCACTTTTCTGACTAAAATATAAATTTTTTAAAAATAGGTGAATTTAAAAAAAAAAGACATATTTTTAACCATATAGTTGAATCCTTAACTAACAAAGACTGCATTTCTACTAGATAGTAAATTTTTCTAATCAAAAAGACAAATTAAAAAAAATGGTTACTTTTTTATTAACAAAACAAGTTTTCAACAAAATACACAAATTTTTAAGCAAGTGATTAAATTCTCGATTAAAAACAGATCAACTTTCAATCAAAAAGAAAATAATTAAATTTCTAACAACAAAAAAGCGAATTTCAAACAACAACAAAAAAAACGCATTTTCAACAAATATATTTAAATTTTCGTAAACGCTGATATTCCAAACAAAAAAGATTGAAAATGTTAAATAAAAAAGAGTTGTATTCAACAAAAAAAAATTTTTTTTCACAAAATAGTTGATTTCCTAATTTAAACAAATGAATTATACACTAGTTAGCTGTATTTTCAGCGAAAAATATTATATTTCTAAAAAAAGAAAGAAATTTTCAATCATGAAAGATTTTTCAGTCCAGAGAAAAAGAAAAATATTTCAACCAAACTATTTACAGGCCAAAAAGACAAATTTTTGACAAAAAAGTTTATTTTTCAAACCAAAAAAACTAATTTTGAATAAAATATTTAAATTCTCAACCATAACAGATATATTTTTAATCAAATAGTTGCATCTTTATTCAAGGAAAATATTTAAATTTTCAACCGAAGAGGTGAATCTTCAACTAAAAAAAATGGATTCTCAACAAAAAATGTAATAGCAGATAATTCAAACAATAAGGATACAAAATTGTTAATAAAAACAGTAAAATTTAAACCAAAAAGATTATTTTTTTAAAGGTTGAATCACCAACCAAAACAGATTAATTTTAAACCAAACAGTTGCATTTTTAACCCGAAACTATGATAACTTTACCAAAAGAGATAAATTTTAAACAAAAAAATATTTTTTAGTCATGAAAGAAAAAAAATCAACTAAATTGTTTCTTATCAGACAAAAAGACGAATTTTTGACAAAAAATTTAAATTTTCAACCCAAAAAGACGAATTTTTACTAAAATAATTAAATTCTCGACAGATTACTTTGCAACTAATCAGTTGCATTTTGACATAAAAATATACTACCTATACTTTTACTGAAAGAGATCAATTTTTTACCTATAAAGATAGAAAAAAAATTTAATTACGTTCTTTAAATTTTAGGTCAGAAACGCCTTTTCAAAACAAAAGCTGATTTTTCAACCAAAAATATTATTATTCTAGAAAAAAGTAAATTTTGCAAACCAAATAGTTTAACTTTTTACTGAAGAAATTGAATTTTTAGCCCAAAAAGACAAATTTTTATTTAAAAAATTGAATTTTAAACCAAAAAGAATGACAGTAATAAATTAGTTAAATTTTCAACAAAATACTTCAATTTTCAACCATATAACAGAACCTTGAACTAAAAGAGATGACCTCTCAACCAAAAATATAATAGTTGACTTTTCAAGCAAGAAGAATTAACTTTTAACTAAAATAGGTTGGAATTTCTTATTTAAGAAAAAGTAAAAAAACGAGAAAAAATAGAAAAGAGGTGAATAAGGGAATGACAGTAAAATCTCCTGTAAATTAATGTTGATTTTTATCATAACAATTTTATTATTATCATGAGTATTATTATGATTATGATTATTATTATAATTATATACTATAAGCTTAATCCCTTACAGGATAAGCGTATCTAATTCGCTTCTAGCCTATAGTAAGAGTACAAAACAGATCGCTGATCAATCTTTCTCGCAATAACCCCAGGTTAAGAGCTTCTGAAAGTCATCATGCGTCATGGATAACACAAAAATATGCTGATTAATAAATTTTATCATATTATTTTTTTAAACTATTATTATTTTAGTCCACTCGAATATTGCAAAGTGCAAAGTGAAGTTCACATGGCCCTCGCTCGACCATCGATGCAGCTGTGTGATCGTGAGAGCTTTTTTACAAGGGTTTAAAACCGGAACACGAATTACGCGTTACTTGAACCTGAAGAAGCGTTTGCATAAAGTCGATAGAGAGACTCGGAGCCATCAGCAGACACGTTTTACGACCTCTTCTGCAAGAAACATGCAAAGTTTACAGGGTTAAAACAAACAAATCGCGATGTAAAGACATTTTCAGCATAAGAATACTCTTGAATAAAATGAAATTAATTTCAAAGGTGCTATTAAAAAAGTAGGTAGATGCCTGAAAATTCGTAAAAAATGTAAATTTATTTTAAAAAAATAGTGCTTAAAGGAATTATTACAGTCTTTACACTTTTTATGGCATAAAAAATAAGGTAAAAGGGTGCTTTTTCATGATTTTTTTTAATATAGCAAAATTTAAATGCTGGCGGAAAGCTGTATTCAGCTGTAACTCTTAAATGATGAAACAAATTTTCTTTAAATAATCGAATAACCATTAACACTTCTGTATGCATTAATCGGTTTCCGAGACACCTTTCGTTTCAATGTCAAGAAAAGTCCCATGATCACAAATATTTTGATTATTTTTTCAAAATACTTGTCACTTTTCGCCTGAACAATGGTTTGAAAATCAATGTCATTTATTATCAACAAAAAATGTTATAAAATTATTATTAGCACCCCTGAGAAAAAATAAAGCACATTTCCTTCTGCAGTTTGACATATTCGCACGTCGTACTGTGCAGTCTATTGCTAAAAAAATACGCAACATGTACATTATCTATTTTAAAGTTAGATAACTTGAAAGCAAAAATTAATCTTGTTATTGAATGAAAATTTTTCTTCGTGAATTGTTGTTAAACAATGCGATCTTTAGGAGGATCTTGTCTAGATTTTTAATTTGTTAATACAAATCATCCAGCTCATCCAATCAGTTATGAATTGCCTTTTCATGCAGGTTTGAAAAGAAAAGTCAAACTAAGGAAAAAATTTAATTTAAAAAAAAAAAAATACCACGTAAAGTTCTTATACGAAAAATGAAATACTTTTTTTTGACTATATACTATTCAGAAAAAAATCGCTAGATAAATCTCTGTCATGGTCCAGCAGATATGTCTTTCGTAGACATCACGTCGTCATGCAGCAAAAGGTTAAGAGAGAATACATTTTCTTATGTTCTGTGTCAAAATTGTGTTGCTTCATAAAAATTTTGTAATATAGTTATAATAAGGTAACAGGACTTAAAAAAAAATAATGATCGTAGTGATCACATGAGCGAGATTCGACTGGACTTTTCACCATTGTTTTATCATCGTTACGCCATTCATATGTACTTTTAGGCCTAATGCTTTATTTATAAGTTTGAAAAACAATGAGATTTATAAGAGAAGATTAATGAAAATATATTGTTTGTAAGGCTATATATAAGAAAAAGCTAATGTGACTAGAAATTGTTACAAAAAATGAAACGTTTTATTTTGTGCCAGAGGCTAATGAAAAGATTATAAAAAAAATGTATTTTCCTAATCTGTCACTAGGATAATAAGTATCAAATTCAATGCTTAAAAATTTATATTTTAGTTTTTTAATTTATTCGCTTTTCGAATCAAAATTGATGAAATTATCTTATTATTAGTGAAATTTTTCGTATTCGATTAGTGAAAAGAAAACCGCTAAAGATTGGTAGAAAATATGGACATGGATCAATGGATTAATTATGCACGCGCAGGATCCTCATGCGCTACTTTTCAAGAGTTCTGCTTTTGATTTTTAATTCTTTTTCTGTTGTATATTTTCCTTATTATCCATATAGAATTGCAATTGTTTAGCAAATTTTGTGATAATTATTTGCTTTGAAAGAGCATCAGCTTGAAGAAGTATGAAATTGAACCATTAAAGATTAGTAGAAAATTAATAATTCGATTAGTTGACATATTTCCTAATTCAATAGCAGAAAATATATATTCGCTTGGTAAAAGTAAAAAAATTTCTTTAGGATTGCATATTATGAAAAAAGGTTACACCAGTGAAAAAAGTGAAAATATAAATGTTTAATAAAATAACGCAATAATGTAGGACTATCAACACTACTGTAGCAATAAGAAGGTCATATTTAAAAATTGTAAACATAAAGTACCCTGTATCTAATTTCAAAACATTGCCTGCCAATTGTTTAAAAAAATGTAAGAGAAATATGAATTTTTTTATATCACATTTTTTGTATCACCATAGAAAATTTCAATGATTAAAGGCAGCGTGGAATTATATAAAAAATATTACTTTAAAAGCTCTAAATGAATAATGTCTCATCCTACGAAAAAATAAAATAAACTTTTTTTTTATTTTGTGTCAAAGAATAATACAAAAATGTCAAACAAATTTAATATGCTCATTAAGAGTTTTTATTTATATCAGTTGTTACAAAAATGAAGCAAAAGCGTTTTTTAACAATAAACAATGTTATCTATGGTAGGTATTGGTTTTGCAACCGTTTTAGAAAAAATTATGAAACTAGTTGGCGTAAATGTTTTCTTATAAACGAACGAGAAGCGTACTTTTTTACCTTTTAAACAAAAAGTATCTCGGGTACCTCTTAGTGCATGCAGATTGCAGAAGTGTTAGTGGCGACAGTATTGGAACATCAAGGGAAAAATTTCTTCAAATCAAATAAATAAATGTTTGCTTAAATAAATTTTTGTTTGAATAAATTTTTATTTATTACGAATATATATTAATTTTTCTAATGAAATGAAACACTTACTTACACTAAAAAAGTAAATATTTATGTGAACATCATATTTTATTTATCTAAAGAAATGCTTCATTGGTATAAATTCATCAACTCTTTGTAATATATAAATATATTTTCAACTGAATTAATATTCTTACTAATGAAGCAGTTATTATTTTTTTTAAATAAATTAAAAATAATTCACATATTTGTTAACATATTAATATTTAGAATGAAATATATTTTCCTAAGACTAGTAACAATTAAAAAAAAATTGTAATAAATAACTATAGTACCAGTAGTATGAAGTTACTTCATAAATGATAAAGCTTTTCATATAATTTTGTATCAAAATAAGAAAAAAACTTTTAGTACGCTTGAAAAAATTTTGTGGAACTATTCCGATTTTCCAGGTGAGTAAGGATTTCCTGACAATTTCAGGTTTACAAGGTGAGGAGACACTCTGATTTTTGATTTAAGAATTTTATTAAATTCAGTTGACAAGAGTCAGTTTAATTTAAAAACCAAAGTTGATTATAGGACTTGGAATTGTTCAATATCATCTTTTACATGCCAATACGATCATCAAATTCCATTTTGAAATAGATTATAACAAACTGTATAAGGAATAGGTATCTGAAACACAAAATAAATGCTCACATTAGTATTTTGTACAAAACTAATTTTTTTTTATTATTCAAAATGAAAATGTGAACATACTTTAGTAAGATATTAAAATTTAATTAATTATATTCTATAGGCTTCTTAAGTAGCAATTTTATACACTATATAAATTAATAATGTTTCTTAAATTATAAAAGCAAATTTATTGTAGGACACAAAAGATCTTAATGGGCCAAACTTTTAGGAAACTAATTATTACAGAAATAATGCTAAAAGTAAAATCAATGCATTGTTTAATTTGTTGCTATAATCCATGAATTTAATAGATTAAAAAAAATTTTTTTATTTTTTCTATAGGTCCTTCATATTACACTTAAAATATTATTATTTTCAATTTAATATTTTTTGTGGCTACCAATAAGCCCAACAGGCAATATTCGTGACTGTTCGTTAGAAATGATTGACAAATACACACTGAAAAAAAATCTTAAATAAAACTTTTTTTGCTTCGAACAAACTAATGATTTATTTGTCCCTTGCAATTTTACATATATTTTTAATGCATTTTCAAAATATGATATGCAAATTTGGTAACAGGTGAAAAATTATATGGAAATTAATTGTGTTTCCAGCATATTCACCAATTTGTTTGTTTATAGCTATAATGTCAGTAAAATCGATTTTTTCTAGGTAATTCAAATAACTAAAAGTGTATTTCAGTATAATCATGTTAGTGCAATATTTTTTAAAACATGATTTATACAGTACAGCAGATCAATACAAACTGGTTGGTGGAAGCATCATATGTAATTAAAAGACTGTTTAAATTTTATCATACTATAATCCACATATATTTAAAATATACATTACACAGGAGAATGTGGATAGAATTTAAAATTATGATGTGTTTAATTATCAGATTTCAACATCATTTTAAAACAAATATTTCACCTACAATTTGAAAAGCCTTGATCAAAGGGACATCCAAGAACAATTAGCCATTTTTTAACCCAAACTTAATTATTGAGATGAAAGCGAAAATAAACACACTTTGGAATTATCGGGTTTGAATCCTTATGTACACACAATTATTCCTTGAAAATTTGTTAAGAAGTTACTGGAACCTTATTTTTGAAAAGTGAACAGAATTTTTTTTTCTCTAGAAACCTTATTTCTCCTACTCTTCAGTTACGAACAAAATAATGGTGAATAAACATAAAGATAAATCAATGTGTAAGCGACTTCGTGTTGTCTGTTGCTACCATTTTCTCAGATAAAACTAGTCCATTCAAATATATTTTTAATTTTCTATATTGATTATATAACATATAATTTTTACCTAAAGTAAATATTAAGTGTTTTGCTGAAGTGCGCAATATAATTATGACATAATTCAAGTTTTTGTGTTCACGAAAAGTAAAATTAATCTATCTGGTGAGACCATGATTCTTGTGAATACTTGTCAATACTTTATGTTCGTAAAGGTAAAATGACAAAATCTAGTCACAAGTTTCACAATATTGACTTCTTATTGTTCAAATAAAAATACAAAAATATTTCATGGTCCCGTTTTTTATTGAATTTTTTTATATAACACTAGTTTTTGAATTGTGAAATCATAACTGGTGAATACTTCAAATAAGTGATAATAAAACGCTGTGCAGTCTATTCACACGTTTTACAATAATGTCCTCTCATTGTTTAAAAAAAGTTGAACATGTTTCAAATTCGCGTTCTTTCAATAAAATTTTCTCTTTTTAACGTTTCAAGTTTTAATAAACTTCATTTACTATTATATAAAATTCTGCATACAAAAATGTATTTTTACTTAGTAATTATCAGTTTTCTACTACTCAATTAGTAAATATTTTGACTAATTGAATTTGTTCAATATTCTGATAATCTTTAGTGGCTTACTTTCCTTAAAGAGTATCAGTAGCTATTTTGGCATAATTTTGCCTCAGAAAAATGTTTTAAATAATTAAACAGTTTTCAGTTTCTAACATATGTATATCATACATTTCGGATGAAGGTCACATGTATATTCAATCCATAAAATAAAATGTATCAGTATAATTTTATTATGCTTTTTGATGAGGTATTTTGCAACTATGTAAAAATCTGTATACGTAACGTAGTAAGTTAAGGTATAAGGAAAATGATTTTAATTTTTGTTTTTACTCCCTCTTACATGCAATTTTAAACACGTATTATAACCTTTGATAATTCTAAAAGTTTAATGGTTAATAAATCTTAGCAAATATAGAATAATTCTAAACTCAAAATTAGTCATCTTGAATTTCGTATGAAACATTACATTTATGAGCATGATTTTCAAAACAATGATAATTGTATTTTTAAATAGCAATCCATCATGTTAAGATGTTAATATTCTAACAAAAATGAATGGCTGCAGCAGAGAAAACTTTTTTTTGTTTAAAACTGCAATAAAAATGTATTTGTTTATAACAATTGTTTTTGACAAATAATATATTGTGAAAAGATATTATTTTTTTAATGATAGAAATTATTACGCAGTAAATACATGCTGGTGCTAAATCCGCGTATGCCTTTAACTTAATTTATTGTACGTGATAAACACCTATGCAAACCCTGTCCCCTTGTACTCCTTTAGGTTCATCAAATGGTTAAACACTGTGCTTAAAAGATTAAACAGAACTAACCGCGTTAAAATGGCAAAGCACTAAATGCACTACACTATTTCGCCAATTGAAAGGGTAGTTTTACCACGACGTGCAGGGGTTATGGGCATCGTAGATTTTTGTTTTTAGATTCAGTTTCAGATTTTGACAGCAAGAGAAATATTATCCTCGAAAAATCATCTGTAGAGTGGATCTAGATTACACCTCTTTAAATTTGTCCTCAGAGGAAACCTTAAATATCAGAGCATCAGAAACGCAATAAAGACAAAAACCCATCCAGGGGAAACACTCTAAAATGTTAGATCAACATGAAGTGGCTAGTAAGGTATCCAATATTTGGCTGAAAAAGGGAGTCCTGCTTCCAGAAACGGAAAAATTCGTCATTGCAATTACAAATAGGGTTTTCAGTACTAGGAATTGTTGCAAACACATTTTATATCAAGACGTGGTTGAGCAGTGACAATTACGTGGAGGTAGCAACGAACTTATCAAGCACAGTATAATTGGTTATCCAGTATTGACTCAAATACAATTTGCCCTGAGTCTGCAATGTGCACGCAAGATATAATGAACATCTTGAAAATGTAGGTGTCAGAAGTGTAATGGCAGCAACTCAACAAGCGGTTTGATTAAACACTATTATTATTGATTATATTAATTATATATATTATATTGATTAAACACATCATACACTACCAGGAAGTAGGTGATTGAAAACCTGTGCATTGGCGGATGGTAGCTCTAAGAAAGTATTCACAGGTGACTGATTACACCTTGAACGCTTTCGACCGTTGTCTGAGGACAACAGCAATTAGAGATAAACTGCAAACTACATCATGATCCTAATTTTGTGCCTACTACATGTTTGCAAGAGTTCTCGAACATCGTACTAATTCAATTCATAACATCGTTAACTCATCTGACAAAAAAACCGGATTAAATTTCAACAAAAAATGATGAACGTTAAACCAGAAAAAGAGAACTTTTTAAAAAGTGGTTGAATTTTCGACAAATAATATCATGTTTAAAAAATATTCCGAAGAGATAATAATCCTTTATAACTTTGCTTTAATTAATATGAATGAGATAGCAACTTAAAAGATAAAAAAAATAATTTTAATGTTCAATCATACTGCCTCTACCATGTAATCTTGAACACGTGTGTATAGCACTAAATCTAGTAAGTACTAAATTTTTTTAGACTGACATTGAGATCAGCATTATTATTCCTTCAACTCCGTTTATTTTAAGCTATAAATAAAGCGTTTAGAGGATAGAAGTTATAAAAGTTTGTGAAAGCCATTATTCATGTCAGTTTTTTTGCGACCTTAAAAAAAATTAGATTAAAAAAATGAAGATTTTTACTAAAATTCTACTCCTTGCTTTCGTGAGTTTCCAGCATTTCAAACGTAAGTGTAATGTATTATTAAAATTAATATGTATTGACTTACTCTATTTGTTATATAATGCCGGGCACACTCTGAATTTTATTTAATTGCAAAAAGATTGTAATAATTAGACGTTGCATTTATAAATGGACATAACAAACCTAAACTCGAGTTATCCGCGTCTTTCTTACCCTATGCTTATGAATTAGTACAAAGAGAATTTTCTAAAATCCTATTCAAACTCAAGTGTTTGAGTTAATGTAGAAAGACTTCAATACTGTCAATTTTTTCTCACGAAATTGTTGCAGATGGATATTCCAATTTTCCTCACAATTGCATCGTTTTAACAATGCATGATGGCTGTATTTGTGATGGATTCATCATGAGAGACGCTGATCAGCATATACCCCTTTTTTTGTACCGTAATTCAGGAGTTCCTGGTCACTTTAATCCTTTTCTACGAATAGCGAACCGTCACTTTTCTGCATTTCTCAGCCAGCCATGTGCACTTTTTAACCATGATCCTGCTCGTCATACTCCAAGGAATGTTCAGATTAAAAGAGATGGTCAATTTTATTCTGCTAATTCTTTCCAAGTGTACAATGTATCAGAGCATGATCATCATAGTGCAGACGAATATTTTTCTGGCGATTTCCCACTCAGCGACCACATATATGTAGCAGTACCAGGAGACAAGGTGTATAGTGCAGCTTTACAGCACCATCCGTACACAAGAGAAGATCATCGGATATCCCACTTATTTCCAGGAAAATCCCATCTAAATCACATGCTATCCTGAGCATATCAGGAGAGACATCCCACAATGCGAACATTTTAATATCCATTATATATTCTAAGAATGTCTTCAGATGTATTAAGAATATTTTATTAGAGTCACTAATTTTGAAGCAAAGTTTTTACAACTTGAAGAAGGAAATGTAGATGTATCTTAAAATACAAATTATGTGTTGTCAATCCTATAAATAATTAATCTCATCTTTTAACAATATTAGAGTGTTTCTTTTTAAATGTACTCGCGCTTTGCACCTAAATAACATATGTCTGAAACACGAAATTATATGTGTTTCTTTGAAAGATACTATAGAATAAATATAATATTTATTTCTTCATCTACATTTTAAACTTATTATTTAAATACTGTAACAAAAGTACAAATTGTATTATTTATTATTTTATTTGTTATTTTCCATTAATCTTCGGCAGACTAAAAACCCTACTAACGGCCTCTCAAAACGTCAAGAACTGATGACAACTAGATAAGTAGGAATTTATATGAATCTGATATAATCAACCATAATTAATGAGAATGTTAAAATTTCAGTTTTACAAATAAACTGTTGGTGCATTACAAAATGGATATGAGCAACTTTTTAGGTCTTTCTACGTGAAAAAACTTTTCAGTAGAGCTTTTATCGTGTTTTGAATTCACTTAAAATCTGTTTAATTCCATTAATGTTTGAACTCTTAAATCAGATATGAATTCCAAACCTTTGTCACAATAAACCTTATTTCATTAACGCTATATTTATAGTTCTAACATTTCTAATTTACCTACATAATATCTGTATAATATTCTATAAACGTATTTTAATATCAAGAATACATACATTACAATCTGCTCAGAATCCCTGCAATAAGCATTCTAGCATTATTGTTAGTTCGTTTATGAAAATATTTGTAGCTGCTATAGGGATTTAGTTAATAAAGATTTAATTAATGAAGTGCTTTACGCGATTTGAAATTCATTTGAAAATAGTTTATACAGTTTATGCACATTCCTGAAAAATTTGCTGTTTGCAATAGTTTATAAGAAATTTTTAATTCCGTAAGTTATTAATAGACCATATTTTGATCTAATATTAGATTATATCCTTTAACCCGTTTTGAAAAAAAAACAAGACTATCTATCGATAAAAAAGAAAAATACTTTTTTTTTAAATGCACAGTGCAATTTTTTTCTTCGAGAGCTTAAAATAATATGAGGCATCCCCGAAAAACGTTAACAAAAAATACTATGTGTGCAAGCACTTTTAAGCTGAAACTAATCAAAGCTATTTGTGTATCATTTTTTAAAAAATTGTACTGTGACACCCAAAAAATAATATCAGCTGTCTATACCAGCAAATTACTTTACTCTGTGGCAAAACATAACTAAAATAAGAAATTGTATTTTAATATAAGACAGCTGCACACCTTATGGCATAAATATTCCCTTTTCTGTAATTTATAAAACTTTGTTTTTATAAATTGAAAAAACAATAATGTTGAATTAGGCCAATTGTGATAAATGAATTTTTAAAACTACCTTAGTAGTGCAAGCATTCAGATTTTTCGCGCAAAAAAAAAGTTTTCATAAACTGAAATTGCGCCCATCTTCAGAATGTATACGTTATACAATTATTGGCAAAGAGATCTTGTTAGTTTTATGATTTTTTTAAATCGAAGCGGTCTAAAAAAATTTTTTTTAAATCTGTAGAACAATCCTTTTTTCCGCGAACTGTAAATTAAGAAAAGTTTGTATTTTCTGAAATTATTAGACTGAAATATATAAAATTCGGTTTTAATTTGAAAGGCTCATTTAAGCATGAAAATCACTTCATGTAACATAAATGATTTCCATTTTATTAACTTGAAAGTAATTAAACTTTTTGTGCATTTTGAACAAGGGTGAGGCCCCATCATAAGAAAAAAGTAAAGTTCTTAGCTATAAGTCACAAAATCAGATATTCAGATAATAATTTAATAAATAAACTAAAGTGTTATATCCGGAATACATATAGTTTTTCGCGCGCAATGCAAATCTGATCTCAATTTTTTTCTACGCGTCTGGTTTTTCATATTTATTTTTTCAAATAGTTTTATGTTCGAATCACAAATCGCGCTATTAGCTACATATAATCAGAGTCAAATATTTACATTTTTTAAATTAATGATCTGGTTTATTTTCTCATCTTTAACAAACAATTATCAAAACTAACAAGTAGAAGCATAGTTAAAAGCGATATTTTTTTATATAAAAATTTACGAAAGGAATGTTAAATGCTCGAAAATGAACATTTTACAATTGATAATAAATTATATCAATCTACAATTATAAATTTGTGATTACAAGTGTAAATTTGCGACGTCTAGAATTGATGAAAACCAGACAAGTTCAAATTCACATGAATCTATCATACGTTTCTCGTTTAAAATAAATTTATTTTGGCTTGAAATTTATTTTTTTTTTTTTTGACGGTTTAGCTATTTTGTTATAAAGGCTTTTTTTGGTCAAGATTTGAAATTTTTCAGCTAAAGTTAAACTATTTTGTTCATAATTTATGTAGTTTGATGGAAATTCATCTTTTCTCGTAAAAAATATATCTTCTTGTTTAAAAACTCATCCTTTCGGGCAAGAAAATCAACTGTTTTAATAAAAAAATCTAATATTGGGCTAAAAATGAACTTTTTTTTATTAAACATTAATTTTTTAGGCTGAAAATTTATTTTTATTAATTAATCTGTTCTTGTTAAGTGTACAACTATTTTGTGCAAAACACATCTATTTGATTGAAAGGAACTTTTTGTTGAAAGTTCCACTGTTTTGCAGAGTATTTGTTTTTTTGGCTTAAAATTTAAACAGTTTGCTAGAAAATTACACAATCAGGTTGAAAGTGTAACAACTTTGATAAAAATTTTATGCTATTTAAAAAAAAAATTAATTTTTGCTAGTTTGAAACTGAAAAATTTTGTTAGAGGTTCATCTTTTTCAGTTAAAAATTTAAGTACTATATTGGGAATTTACGTATTTTATTCCTGATGAAAAATTCATTAGACTCGAGAAAATCCAGAATTTCGCGAAATTTCAGAAATTTACAAAATTCCATAAATTTTGTGAATACCTGAAATTACAAGAATTCCGTGAATTTCTTGAATTCTCTAAATTTCTCGGATACTGTGAATTCCTTAAATTTTTTTGAAATCCCTAAACTCTGTCATTTCCGTTAATTTATTAAAATCCTGGAACTCTGTGAATTCCTTGAATTATTTGAATTACGAGAATTACGTGAATTCCTTGAATTCCGTGAATTTCTTGAATTCCTTGAATTAGGAGAATTCCGCGAATTCCTCAAATTTGGTGAATTTTTTGAATACCGCAAATTACTTCAATTCCTTGAATTCCGTTAATTCTGTTAATCCCGTAAATTTTTTGAATTACGTGAATTCTTTTATTTTTATGAATTTCTTGAATTCCGTGAATTCTTTCGATTCTGCAAATTCCTGGTATTTGTACATTTCTTAAAACCTGCAAATTTCTTGAACTCCGTGAATTTCATAAATTCCGCCAATTTTGTGAATTTTACGAATTCCGTGAACACCATACATTCTGTGAATTCCTAGACTTTGAAAAATTCCTTAATTTTCAAAAATTCCTTAAATTCAGTACATTTCTTGAATTTCGAAAATTTCTTGAATTTCGAAAATTTCTTGAATTTCAGAAATTCCTTGTATTTCGTGAATTTCTTGAATCAGGAGAATCGGGTGATTTTTCAAATTCTGTAAGTTACTTTAATACTGTGAATTTTTTTGAATTCCGTCAACTCCCTGAATTCCGTACACTCATTGAGAGCCGTGAATTCCTCAAAATCCGTGAATTCCTTGTATTCCATAAATATTTTGAATTTCGCTTATCCCGTTCATTGTTGGAATTCCGTGAATTTTTTTAATTCTGTAGATTCCTTGACTTCCGTGAATTCAACTAATTCTGTGAAGGCCTTGAATTTCGTGAATTCTTTAAATTTCTTAAATTCTGTAAATTTTTTGAATTCCGTAAATTCTTGGAATTTTGCAAATTCCTTAAATTCCTTAAATTCCGTTAATTCTATTAATTCCGTAAATTTTTCAAAAAACGTGAATTTTTTTTATTTCCATGAATTTCTAGAATTCCGTAAATTCTTTTAATTCTACAAATTTCTGTTAATAGAACATTCCTTTAAAACTGAAAATTTCTTGAACCCCGTGAATTTCGTGAATTCCGCTAATCTGTGAATTTCACGAATTCCGTGAACACCATACATTTCGTAAATTCCTAGAATTTTAAAAATGTCTTCAATTTATAAAATTCCTTAAATTAAAAAAATTTCTTGAATTTCAGAAATTCCTTGTGTTTCGTGAATTTCTTGAGTCACGAAAAACGCGTGATTTTTTAATTTCTGTAAATCACTTTAATACCGTAAATTCCTTGAATTCCGTCAACTCCCTGAATCCCGTAAATTCTTGAGATCCATGAATTATTTGAAATCCGTAAATTCCTTGTATTCCATGAATTTTTTTAATTACGCTAATCTTGTGAATTTGTATAAATCCGCGAATTTTTTTTTAATTCTGTAGATTCCTCGAATTCCGTAAATTCTATTAATTCTGTGAATTTCTTGAATTCCGCAAATCATTTAAATATTATATAATATTATTTATTATTTAAATTTATATTTATATTA
>JAUELO010000151.1:3797996-3809046 GCA_032357855.1 Amphibolips quercusostensackenii
ACTCAAGGCTATACCACAAAATGATTATCAGAAGTGCTTCGATGATTGGAAAAAGCGTTGGCACAAGTGTATTATATTTGAGGGGGATTACTTTGAAGGGGGCAACATAAATATTGGGGAATAAATGTATATTTTTTGAGAAAACCATAAAGTCACCTTATTTTTTGAACACACCTCGTATGTTCATTCTCCGATCAATAAATCAAGTAATGATGACAATAACAATAAAATGTATATACAGCACATGCATCTGTATGCATATGTATAAGGGGTTATCCAAAAATTTAAAGACACATTTCAGCCCACCTTTCTCCCATGGAACAACTAGTAATAAAATAGGTGAAATCCACCCTCGCCACCTATGTTACGGAATTTTTTCTAACACTCATCCATGTTCATTAAAAAAAGTTTATAAAATTGCTACTCGAAATACCTAATCACTAGATAACTAGAAAAATATGATTGAATATCCAGGTATGTAATAAAATGAAAATAAAGAAACATACGAAACATGAAATAAAGTAACACCTTTCTGCTCGAAAATGTAGTATTTTCATGTGACGTTATACTTGAAGTTGTAGGTGCGCTCGCACCTACGTAAAAGTTCTGTTTCTCGCCCCTTCTGTAAAGACATCACTGACAAGAATCACAATACAAAGTTATCAAATTTAAATATATACGTAAATACATAAAGAAAGAAGTAGAAATATTTTTCCTGAGGTAAGCAATTATTTACATTCTTGATTTATCATTGATTTTTTAGAACACGTCTTTCGTATTTCTTTCTGAAGAATGTGTATTTTTGATATTCACGATAAACATCATTTTCTGTTGGGTCCATTATCACAGGTCTGCCAAATGTGTCGTCTTCCAAGGGAATTTTTACTCGAACCATTGGATAATAGTGCGTTAACCTCCCTTTCAAGTCCTATCGCTGGATAAAAAACACCAGTTATTTTTCTTTGATAAAAGCCGTTCAATCGATTCAGATCGAGTCGGTGTATTTTTGACCCGTCTGGTATCGGAAAACGTCCGGTGGAAACAGGTCCGACAGGAATAGGTGTGTTAGGAAGACGTCTGGCAGAAAAAGCTCCGACAGGAAGCGGTTCCCGATACAGAGGTTCAACATGAGCAGGTACGCCACGAAAATTTTCACCAGGTCGAGGTTCGACAGAAGAAGGAGATCTGCCAGACGAATCTCTGATAAGCTTAGGTGCGCCTTTATAGCTAGGGTAAATGTCGAACTGTGAACTTGATTCTGCAAGTAGGAATCAAAACTTTCATGTTACAAGAACCTTTTTCGGATTATACGTTTAAAACGACAACACCGTCGTTGGACGACGTGACGGTCTTCTTAACTAACCACTCTTAAAATTTATGGGTGTAAATGTTCTGAAAATAATAGAACAAAATGAGTCGAAATAGCAGAAAATTTAATTTCGCTGAAAATAAGTCAGATCAATCAAATACAGTTTTATTGGACTTAACGAAAATATACTTTCAAATTTTTTACGTTCTCATCAGTGAAGGTATTAGATTTGTTTAAAATTTGAGTCTCCGCCCACCAATGTTAACGTTTTTAGACCCCCTGAACCCGAAAAATAGGTTTTCACCAGTGTGTTTGTTTCTCTGGGTAGAAAGGCATACACAAGTATGGATACTCCACAACATAATAGACTTTCGGAGCGGCTTACTCGAACCTTGCAGAAATAAAGATAAGATTAATTGTGTTTCATGCCAAAAGCAACAGCGATATTTAAATTTATAATCAAGCAATAGAATCGAAAAAGAACAAGGAATTGGTAAAAGGTATTAAGGATGAGTTTAAACCAATGGAAAATAACAAATTTTTGTTTTTCGCTAATCAAACAAAATGTAACGAAGCCGGTAAAAGGCCTGATATTATTATTGATTTGAAATGGGTGTTTAAACAAAAGGATGACTGTTTTGAACTAATGAAATGTAGAGCACGACAGGTGATACGAGGTTTTAACAGACATAAACTAATATTATCTAAAAAAAAACTATTTATCGGTTTACAGACTGACATTTGTACGAACGTTAGCTGCGTTGACACACTTGCATGATCTTGACGTATGTCAGTTGGATGAAAGGAATGTTTTTTCAAATGGAATGATAAAAGACGAAATGTGCATAGAAAATCCAGACGAAATATAAGAATAAAATGAAATGAGCAACTCTAAAGTTGGTGAGCTTCGTAACATCTTTGTGACTTGTGAATTATTTCTAAAAGGTTGAATAAGAGATTTATTAATGTAGCAAATACTGTATAGGATTGGTTAATGAAAAATTGTATTCTATTAGGCATTTTTACCAGAGGAATAGTACTCTTTTTTATTTACATATACTTTGAGAAATATTTATTTGTGTGGCAAGTGCAAAACAATGCTGATTTCGCACCTGCCACACACAATATTTTTTAATTTCATCTTAATCACGAAAAATTTCAAAGGCAAACACTAGCGAATCAAAAAATAAAAAAGGCAAGTATTAAACATCAAGACTGGACCAAAACTGCAAGACGTAAATGCACATGAACTGTCATTGCTCGGGATTACCTGCTTTTTCCACTAGAAGAAGCGCTTCAGCTGCAGAGAATGAAAGGTATGAATGCCTGCCACCTCCATAAATTTTCAGTCTTTTTTCACCCTTCTTCTATTTCTTACGGTTAGCCTACCGCCCTGAAATCGCATGCTTTATGTGCCTCTATGCATTTTTGAAACATCGACTACTTCGCGGAGGTGTAATACAAATTAAAGTTAATTTTCTTATGTATGTGGACAAATCGCGAGTTGTAAAAGAATGCTACCACACCATATATTGATTGATCTGTGAATGTTTCGAATTAAAATCAACTCTAACCTAATAGAAAACGAGTGAAACATATTTAGACGTGACTGTAGATATTTACAGAGAACGAAAGTGATTGTTTTAATGCACTTAGGATGACGAAACGATTTGTTAGCTTATTCAGGTGCCAGTTTTGCCGATTGTGAAGTCTTTTATCTCAACCTGTGCTTTTATAATACGACTGTTTGGAGATCTGATATCTTAGGATATAAATAAACAAAGTTAAGCTGCGCTTTTTACTTTAGAAGTTAAAAATGCGGCAATAAGCTAGGCCTGTCAAGGAACTATCGCCATCAGTAGATTCTTAATATGATTAACTAATGAGGAATATACATCAGGGTTATGTGAAAAAATGTGTAAGATATGATGGTATTATTATTAAAAAAATTTATACAAAGTCAGTTGGCTGATATAATGACACAACATATATCCTAGGAAATTAATGTACGCTTACGAAATCAAATATTACATTACGGTTATTTCAAATGCATTCAATATAAAATTTCAGAAAAACCTATAATCTGTAAATAATAACTGAAATGATAACGACGGGATAGCGAAAAGACGACAGTACTGCTAATAAAAAATTTGAATTATTTTAGGATGTAACGACTGTAGTAAGATTTAACAACCGCAAATTTGTGTTATTTAGTGTGATTTGTTGATTTGTTGATAGCTACTAACTACAGTTCATTTGACTATTGTAAAGAGGCGCGTTTTGTAAAAGTGGTTAAAAAGGTTGGTTATCGAGATATTTGCGTTTACCTTAATTTACTCCTTCTTTCCAAACCTAGTAAGTTAACACCTTTCTACAGAACATAAGAGAAAAATATGTAATCAGAATAAGACCTCAACAGTCAAAATCTCTAAACGAAGTATTTTCTGTTGCTTATGATGTCAACGTAGCAATCGGCAAAGTATGCGCCGCGCGCCTGCATAAAAGGGTCTCATAGCCTATTCAGACAATAAATAAGTCGTGATGGAATCCTAATTAAATTTAAATTTAAAAAAATTATTTTCTTTAAAATAAAAAAGGTAATTAAATCGTGCCCACCTCCTTCTCCCATACTTTTCCTCCTCTACTACCCCTATGTTCTCCTTCTCTCACTTTTTCTTCTTGGAAAAATTACAAGGGATGAAAGGATGGATACGCGAATAAAAGTATCAGAGTTTCTGTCCAGGGGTACGGGATCCTGAAATAAAAGCTTTTAAACTAGGTTAATTATTAACAGGTACAGGTTTAAATATTTCTGTAATTAAAGGAAATTTATTATATAACAAATTCGAGCGATTTAGTCATATAAAAATAATAGGCCCCACAGATGATATCATATTTGCGATGGATAAATTAAAGTTAAACTTTTTGCCAAAGTTAAAAATGTTCAAATATTCGATGAAAGTAGCAACCTCCCTGCAGATAGTATTATAGGAATGGACTTTTTAGACGGACATAGATTCATCTTTGACAATATTGAAGAAAAAATCGTTATATGTTGGTCCTGGAACCTTTTTACTTAAAAGATCTCAGGAAAAAATTAGTAAAGATATAGCGTTCGTAAATTTCACTAACGAAATCAGTATGATCACCAAATTAAAAAAAATGGCCAACCCTGCATACTTACATCTGAAAAAAAAGAAATTGGTCATTTTTTTCCTATTGAAGAAAAAATGTGTGATAAATCCTGTAACAAAAATCTTCATTTTGTTCATTTAAATTTAAAATTTTTGAATTTTAAAATATTTATTCAGAATTTAAAATGAATTTTGGACAATTCACATGGATATCACAATAAGTTTTTCTCCAAATCAAGTACAGACCAAATTATTACAAGATCAACTAATTTGATTGATAGAAAAACAGAATGAGCAAAGCGATGATTTATTGGAGAGAGAAATGAAACACAACAAAGGAATATCACGGTCAATGATATTTATATTTAAAATAAGTGACTGCACTTTTTAATTAAATTATTACTTTAACGTTTAAAAATTGTATATGACGTACAACTTTGAGATCCGATTGATCGATAAAAAATCTTCACATTAAAAAACAGAATTAGTCGTTCTGTCCATTTACATACGCGGAATGATATTTATACACGTGCACGTATAAGTTAGACCCGAATAAGAATCATCGATATACAAAGAAAAGTCTGCGAAATACAAATAAATAAATACGATCGATAACAAAACAGAAACACAAATTAAAAATGCTGATTATAATAATCGTATGTTGGTACTTATCGCCATTGGTGAGTAGATCATTGATGCCGTCATAAAGAAAACGAATAATAGCGTATGAACTCTAGCTTCGATTATTATCATCGAGCTGACATTTTTATTTGTTCGGTATGTTGCAGGAGTTATGATGCTAAGTAAAAAAAAATTAAGATCTGAATATCCTTTTTATTTTTTATCTATCCTCTAGTGTATGATCCGTTTACCATCATCATTTTTACATACGTTACATTATATTCAAAAATTACGCCTATTGAGATGCAAACATTGCTCTGCACAAACGTGGTTAAATAAGCATTTGTGAATTAATCGCTTGAATTAAAATGCGAATACTGAACGAACTTAACTATAATAAGTACATATTTATCAACGTACAGCTAGAAGTTAAAAGTTTCCTACTCTTCAGAATTACTTTCTCGTGACCCACTAATCATCAAAGATATACGTATAGCACGTGATAAACCGTTTACCGCGTCTCCGGAAATTCGAGAGCGAATTTTGGCCAGCCAATATCTTATTCAGAAGTATATCGTTACATATAAAATTTCCTGCGCGCTAAAACATAAATCAGCTATGCCACATATCCCCCTTGTTTGAGACGCAAATTTATTCAGTCACAACAATATCAAAACACACGTTCTACAATTGAAAATCATATATCATCATTCACAGTCCCGTATCACATCACAATTTTGTTCTGTCCAACGACTCATGAATTGCTGTTATCTCATTAAAATTAACGTCAACTCAAAAAAATCTTATATGGGCCAAAATATAAATAAAAAAACTTTTCCGTGACTTTATCATTTTCTTTCATTGCTTGAGGACATGCAAAGGAACAAGATCTCCTTCCCGTAACGGCACTGATGATACGTTACAATATCTTTGCTTCCTATACTCAAAACAATTATAAATTTTCTTATTGTCTAGAAAAATTTTGGCTTTTTTGCTGACATCAAAATCTAATGGGAAATAAATTATTTCTTTAATTTAATTAAATGGTTAAATTTCTAAACGTAATTCAAAGGGACAGAAATCCGAACTACAGTGGGTGGTAATGTTTAAGAAATATTCTACTTGGGGAACATATTTCGCCCAACCAGTGTGCGCGTCTCAGCATAATGTTCGGAATAAACGTCACAATTCTCTTATAACGCGCTCAGTGGGTTCACTTTGTGGGTGCCGAACCTAACCAAAAATTGTCTTGATCCCCAATTCCCGCAAACTTTACTCTAAACTAGTGACGTGAATTGCGTTCCACTGTCCGCTAACAATCTCTTGGGTTTGCCCATTTCTGGTGTGTAAGAATCTTTAAGTTTTTTTAAAACAAGTCTAGTATTTGCATATTTAATAAGATATAACTTTACGTATTCCAAAAATGCATTTGATTCAATAAAAAATTACTGTACACTACAGATTGACGTTGAAAGAGGACCAAAAAAATCCACAGTGACTGAATCTCCTGGTTCGAAAGATTATTGGAACTTAGAATATTGGGACCGAATTTATGATTCGGAAGTAAATTGGAACCAAAAATATAAACTTATTTTAATACTGATAGGACTTAAAAAATAGCCATAACCATTTCACAACTAAGAGTGATGATTCTGCAAACAATAATTAAGCAAGATTGATTTATTTCATAATTAAAAATCTTACTAAAATTCAAATCTTTGGTTAAGTAACAATAAAAGAATTGTAGATTCACACAGAAAAGAAATGATAACGTTTCTTTCTGGTCAGTTAGATTTTTTTCTATTCCTCTAATTCAGATTAATGTATATTATTCACTTTCTATTTTTCTGTTTCATCGCACAACGAAATCCAATTTGTTACGAGGTGCAAAGTCGTTACGAGGAAATACAAATTTAATTATCAATTGAATTTCGCGATTGAAGTTGAATTCTCCTCATAAATTGATTTAACTATCCTAAACTTAACTCGCACAACGATTTCCACATAATCAAATGAGGTGCAAAGTCGTTACGAGGAAGCACGATTTTATCACTATAAAAATTTTATGATTAAATTTGTATTTTTTATTCTGAATTAAATGAGCAACGCTGAAATTTACTCGCACAACGAAGTCCTCGCAATCAAATGAGGTTTAAAGTCATTACGAGTTCGGTTTGGCTTTTTACTTTAAATGACATTTAATCCACTTAATCGAGCTTAACATAAATGGAACATTGTTCACTCTTTTCTAAAAAGAAACGAGATTCAATCATGCACAACTAGGTCATCATTAAATGAATTGCAGAATCGTCACAAAAACCACACACATTCATATTTATGAATTTTAAATTCCCACAAACTTACGATTATTATCTGAATTCGGAAAAGAATTAGGATAATTTTTTTTAGAACTACAAGGAAAATCCCTTTGAAGCAGGTTTCCTTTACGGAAATCAAACAAAAGGCACAAATATAATTTGTTTTTCTTGACAATTCTTCATTGAAGAGAGTAGAGACAAAGCTTGGTTCTCCTCGCTGAAGCTCTTGAAAGAAGTGAATTCGTTCCGGTATTGGAATCAATATATAAGGTGCATTGGTCCCAAGCTATCCCAACTTATTAGCTGATGGCGCGCGCGATCGATTGTATCATGAACTGATTTCTTGAATCATCACTTCGTTCCACCTGCTTGTGCACTTTTAAGTCAGGGGCGTATCAATATAAATATTCGCCCATAGCTTTATGATTAAATTTTAATTATGAAAATAGAACGGACCGTCTTAGCATGTTTCACTTTTTGACAAAGGTCGCACGATAGAACAAAACTCTTTATCTCCTTGTTCATTCCTCGCCAGTGATAAAAGCGTTTAATATACACAATAGTTTTATAACCACCTGGATGCCTCAATTTCAAATGAACTTGATCCAAGAGTTTTTGTGTTAAATTCCGAGGTACAATAATTTGACAATTCTGCGTAACGTGATCGCGTTAAAGCAGTATCCCTGAATGTAATTAATAAATGTTCTTGTATTTATTCGAATCTATATTGTCAATGACACTTTTTATACTGATATGGGCAGCAAATTGATTGATGGAAAATTAAGCGATAGCTCTGTTTGTTTAACTTTTTTAAATTGGCCTATTGATTTCTGCTAAGAAAATCAGCGACCACGTTATCACGACCTGCACAGTAAACGACATTAAAGTCATATAATATTATGCGCCGTCTATATAGGCGCTAATTTATATTAGGCGTTGAATTTAAAAAGGTCAATCCTTTATGATCCATTATGATGGTAAATTTGATTTCAAATAAATATGCTCGTAATTTAGTAACCGCGCAGGTAATGACTAACAGCTCCTTTTCTGTGGTTGTATTGTTTAAATTTGCTTCTATCAGGCATTTGATGACTAATGTAATCACATTGTGAGTTTGATTTTTGTCAAATTGATAGAGAATACCACTTATGCCTAAAGTAGATGCATTTGTTTGCAATCTGAATGGAACTTTTGGTATAATATGACCAAAGGTTATGCAATTAATTAGGTTTTGTTTAAAAAGTTTATAGGCAATGGTATGCCAATTATCCTCATCCCAAGACCCTTTTTCTTTAATCAACTCTTTAAATGGGTCCACATAGTTGAAATGACGAACACTGAACTGGTAATAATAATGACATAACCCAAAGAATTGTTGGAATTGATTTAGATTTTGTGATGTATGTAATTTTTAAAATAATTTTTAGTTAATTAAGCAAAGGTCTGATCCCTTTTAGAGATAGATCATATCCTTGAAAATGAACTAATTTGCAACAAAGCAGAAGAAAGTTTTTTAAATTTTAAAGTGAAATTTCGATCTGGCAAGACTTATAAAACTGAAGAGATAGAGTAAAAATGATCATATGCATTGCCTGGGGTAGCAATAAGCAAATCATCTATATATGTAGTGAGAATATCATTGAATTTATTTCCTAATGTTAAACCGATAGCTCAAATAAGTGCCAAACCAGACGTTTTTATACCAAATAGTATTCTGCAAAATTGAAATAGTTTCGAACCATGCAAAAATGTAGCATATTTTCAAGAATCCTTTTGCAATGGAATTTGCAAATATCCGTTCCCTTGGTCGGTCGATGACATATTTTTAACACCATAAAATGTTTGCAATAGTTCATTGATAATAGGTGGCGAATTATTATCTGACTCAAATATTTCATTAATAAATCTCGCATGCAAAGAAAGTCGAACTGTCTTTTCCTCTTCAATCACAATTCGCAAGGGATTACAATACGGACTGGTGGATGATTTAATAATTCCATTTTTCAACATTTCTTCAATCTCTTCATCAACTAAATCACGATAAGAAAATGGGGCGGGATATGATTTCCCAACAGCTCCTTCATGCGGTCTAATATTTATTCAATATTCATCAATTCCAGCACTACTAGTTTTCCAAGAGAATAATTTTTCTAACTTTGTCATACAACTAATAAAGGCTTCCTTTTCCGTATCGACGAGTCTCGTAAGTAAGGCTACAATCTCCCATACCCATTCTTAAAAACTCGCCGAGTCTGTTTCTATAATATTCTTATCCGAGTTTAAATTTTTGATTTAAGAAAAATAAATCATTTCCTCTTTTGTTAAATAGTCAGAATCATTTTCAAGAATTGAATTTCCATATATTAAATATGAATCAGAAAAACGATTTCAAAAATCGTGAGACACATCTTTATTTTCAGAAAATATAGTCTTTGAAAATAATAATATATTATAGTGTTAGGGTCATCTCCTCTACACTCATCTCTGTTGATCGTTATCTCTTTCGAAATACAACTCCTATCACAAGGTTATGCAGAGAATAAATTTGCTAAATGAAATTCGTCTTCTTTTTGATTGATACTACTGGGTATGCCGAGGTCATAATTATCAAGTAAATTTCCATTATGTGTGACGTTACAGAGAGTGTTTATGTTATTGATAATGCGCGACTGATTAGAATCAATAACAACCGCTCGATACTCATTAGAACAAGCATTTAGTTTTGACGGAGTGGCGTCATAGGTAAATCCATTCGTATTTCGAATCGCAATATTATTTAAAGCTACATTAGAAATCTCTTTTACAGTTGTGATCTCTGAATATATTATTTATACATAAACAATATCATCTTCTATAGTCGCTACGATTCTCTCAGGCGGGGCCTGATTGAACGAAACCATTGAGTCCGGAGCCGGAATCCCACTGATTGAAATCGATCGATTTAAATAAGCGATTCCAACACCATTTTCCAGGAACCAATCATTTCCCATTATAATAGAGCTAATTGAATGTGGGACTACAAGAAAAGATGGTTAATAGGAATTTTTTCTGATATTTACATCTATTATTATTTGTTTTTTAATTGACGTGGGTTTCTTTCCAATTGCGGTTGGTAAAATTACATTTAAAACTGACAATTCTGTTATTTTACCATGCAACATTAAATAGTCATAGAACTTTTCCAAAACGCAAGTTATCTGACTGCCAGTATCAATTAGAGAAGGAATTAATACGCGAGTTTGAACGCGCCTAGGGCGCGTGGCATTTGTATCTCGCGCTTCGCGATCAATTATGTATTTACTTCGCGCTTTGCGCTAGGTAATGAATGTACCTCGCGCTACGCGCTCAGATAATATTTGCCTTGCGCTTAGCGCTCGGCTCTTTTCAGTTTTCGCACTTTGTGCTTGGCTTAAATAGAAAGAAGAAGTTTACTTGAAAATATTATGAAATTGTCAAAGCCTCTACAATTAAAGTAATTGTTGATTTTTTTTATTTCACATTAAAAAGAAAGTTCATTTACATTGATAAACTATATAATAACAATATTTTATTTTATATTTATGGACAAGGCAAAATTTTTGCGTGATCACGATAACCTTTGATTTAATTATAACACTCGCTGTTGCGCGCTTCGTGGGCTAATTCTGGCTTAGTAAGCTTAATCGCTG
>JAUELO010000151.1:3838024-3854097 GCA_032357855.1 Amphibolips quercusostensackenii
TTCACCCCCCCCCCCCCCCCAAGCATCAAACCCTCAATTTCACCCCTTCGCAGTCTATCCCGGATCACGACTAGAACTTCTGAAAACATATGTACTCATCTAAAATAATTTTCTCTTTCTATTAATATCCGAATGAATTAAATAATTTAAATTGAGTAAAAAATAAAATTATTACGTGACGCTCTTTTTAGTGATTTTTGTCACCTTTCCGTCTCAGGACCATTTCCGATATTTCCGATATTTAGTTACAAATGTGGTTCATTTTTGGATTAAACTCAATTTTTTATGTAAAAACTTAAATATATCATTTTTTGATAAAATTTATTTTTTTTAGTAAAAAATTTAACTATTTTGTTGAAAATCCAATTATTTTATTAAAAGCAATATTTTCTGATCAGAAATTCTACTAATGAAGGTTTAGCTCGTTGTCCAGCTTTTTTTGATAAAAATTAAAAAATGTTGAGCATTTTCGATATTCAAAAAATAAACGAAAAAATAACAATGTTTAGTTAGACAACGCCTGATATGAAGAAAAGTCAAAAGATGAAAGACATTTCTTTCAAGAGCCCTACAATATTATTAAAACAATTTTTTTATTTTCTTGAAAACTCAAATTTTAAAATTTTGATCGCACAAAATATAATTTAAAAAAAAATTGATTTTTTCATCAAACTATGCAAGATATGGAAAAAGATAAGACGAAAGTTGTGCATCCAAAGAAGATCTACAAATTTGTCATTATTACTTTTTGATGTGATACACACTTTTTGTTTTATTTCTAAAAATTTACATTAAAATTTTAAAAATTAAATTTTTGGACAAACGCACATGCTACGCAAAAAATAAATAAGCAAAATTGTTCACCTAAAAAAGACATGAAAGTCTGTTACAGTTCGTTCTCTGATAGGATACGTACTTTTTATTTCAATCGCTAAAAGTAACATTAAAAATAAAAAATAAATTAATTTTTTGAAAAACGACGCAAGGTACAAAAAAAAATTAATAAACAAAAGTTGTTTACCTAAAAATGATCTGCAAATTTGGTAGTAATAATTTGTTTGATGGAATGCCTAGTTTCTGTTTTGATTCGTAAAATATAAAATTAAAAATATTAAATTTTTTAACAAACGACGCGAGCTACGAAAAAAGATTAATTGACAAAAGTTGGACACCCAGAAAAGATCTACAAATTTTTAATTTTTTACTTTTTGATGGGGTACGTAGATTTTGTTTTATTAATAAAAAATAACATCATTTTTTTTTAATTGAGGACAAGTGACACAAGGTGTGAAAATTAATAATAGACAAAAGTTCATCACCCAAAAAAGATCTAGAAATTTTTGGTCAATAATTTTTTGGAAGGATCCGTATTTTTTTTAGATCGTGAAAAATGAAACAAAAAAAAAACAAATTATTTTTTTGAAAAAACGAAACATGGTCCCATAAAATGTTTATTAACAAAATTATTTTTCCAATGGACCGAGCGCGTAGCGCGAGGTAAATACATTATCGAGCGCGAAGATCGAGATCCAAGAGACGCACGACACAGGCGCGCTAAGACTTGCGAGTAAACAATCTGCGCATGAAACGCGCGATGAGAATGGGGCCGCCGAAGGCAGATTTTTTGTTAAAAATTCATCTTTTTCAGTTAAAAATATCACTACTATGTTGAAAATTTAACTGTTTAATTATTGAATAATTTTCTTTGGTCGAAAATTCAACTACATGGTTGACAGTTAAACTACTTTGCTAAAAATCCATTTTTGGGCTAAAGATTTATCTCTTTGGCTAAAAATTTTACTACTCAGTTGAAAATTTTTTTTATCTCTGGATGAAATTCAATTTTTTAAGTGAAAACTGAAATATTTTATTTTTTGTTTAAATTTATCTTTTTTAATAAAAAATTCATCTATTTTGTTAAAAATTCAATTTTTTTATGAAAAAGCAATCTTTTTTTGGTAAAAAATTGAACTATAGTTAAAAGTACAACTTCTTTGCTTAAAATTGATTTTTCTGGCTAAGGAAAATTTAACTACATATTTGAATTTGAAATTTTTTTTTTTTAGTTAAAAATTCAACTATTTTGTTGTAAATTTAACTATTGATTGAAGAGCGATTTTTTTATAGAGAATTTAACCACATGTTTTACAGTTGAAATACTTTGTCAAAAATTTATTTTTTTTTGTTAAAGATTCTTTTTCTACCAAAAAATATGAATTTTTAATTTTTCAATTTTCAAGAATGACAATTATCTTTAATAATTATTAAAGATGATTGTAACCTAATAGCTGAATTTTAAACGAAATAATTAATTTTTTAACAAATTGGTTAAATTTTGAACCAAATAGTCTAATTTTTAACCATTACGGATTTTTTTCATCAAAAGACGAATTTTTAAGAAAAATGGGCTAATTTTTAACAGAGAAGATTAATTTACACCCAAGAAGATAAATTTGGCATAAAAGAATTTAATTTTCAACCAAGTTAGATATTTTAGAAAATAATTTTTTTACCGTTAATGATGTTTTTTTAAAAAGAAAGTAAATTTTCATTCAAGAAATATAAATTTTGAACCAAATAGTTTAATTTTGAACCAAAAAAGATTAGTTTTTATTCAAAAATGTAATCATTAAATCGTTGTATTTCAGTTTAACAAAATTTAATTTTCTAACCAATTGGAACTTTCAACAAACAGGATTAATTTGCTATCCAAAAAGATAAATTTCAAGCAGCATACATAAATTTTTTACCAAAAAGTGTAATTTTCAACCTATAAAGAATAAACTCTTAACAAAAAGTGAAATGGTTAACTTTTCAAATAAAAAAAAGTATTAAGCGAAAACAACGACTTTCCAATAAAGATGTTAAATTTTAAGCCAAAGATGTGTAAATTTAACAAATAATCCTATAACAAACTAGCTTAACTTAAAACCAAATAATTGAACATTAAATCTAAAATATGATTTTTCAAAAATAAAAAGTCCACTTTCTACGAAATAGACATATTTTGAAATAAACATATAAATTATTCAGAAAATATTTTAATTTTCTGCCAAATTGTTGAATAAAAAAAAAAGTTGACATTCAAAACAATAATTTAATTTCCTACTTAATTGTGGAATTCTGTAGCCGAAAATATTAAATGAATATGTGAATTTTTTAATTAAATTGTAAATCATAAACCAAAAAAAAAAATACTTAACAAAAGCTTTTCACCAAGAAGTTAAGCTTGCAAACAAAAATATTTATTTTAAAGAAGAAGATTAATTTTTTACCAGAGAGGGCAAATCATTAACCACATGCACGAATTTACAACCAAATAATAAAATTTTTAACTAAAAAAGATTTATTTTCAACCAAATAGTTGAATTTTTAACTAAAGAAGATAAATTTCCACACAAAAATGCAATGTTTTAATTTTTAGTTGAAAAAACTAGTTTTTAACCATATCTGTAACGAATTTTAATAAAATTTTTTAGTTTTTAACAAAAAAAATTAATTTTTACTAACAGGGTGGTTAACAGTTGCACTGCTTTGCTAAAAATTAATTTTTTTGGTTAAAGATTTATCTCTTTGGCTGACAATTTAAATATTCATTTCAAAATTCTTTTTATTTTTGGGTGAACCTTAATTTTTTGAAGTGGAAACTGAAAAATTGAATTTCTTGTTAAAAAATGATCATTTCTTAATAAGAATCCAACTATTTTAATAAAAATATATCTTTTTTATTTAAATATTCAGGTATTTGGTTAAAAATTTATGTATTTTGTCGATAATTTTTCTTTTTTTTTTGGAAAATTAATATCCTCAATGAAAAAAGATTTTTGGATTGAAAATGCATCTCTTTGATTGAATTTTAAACTTTTGTTTCAAAAATTAATCTTTTTTCCTATGTAACATTTAAGTTGGAAATCCATCTCTTTGGGTTTCCTAAAAGCTTGTTATTAAAATTTTGCATTTTAAAAAGATCTACAAATATGTTGCAAATAACTTTTTGATAGGACGCGTAGCTTTTGTTTTATTCGTAAAAAACTGTGTTAAAAAAAGAAAAATTAAATTTTTAGACGAACAACACAAGATACAAAAAACCAATAGACCAAATTTGTTTACCCGAAAGAGAGCTTGAAATTTTTTATAAATTCATTCATTATTTTTTTTGCAATGTGTATTTTTTGTTCTAAACATGAAAAAGAAGATTAACAATCAAAAAATGAAATTTTTAGAAAAACGACATAAGGCACAAAAAAAAATGAGCAAAGTGTGCGTGATTTTTTTTTAAAAATAGGATTTAACTATTTTGTTAAAAACTTCCTTCTTGGTGTTGAAAATAAATCTTTTCGGTTAATGATCAATCTTTTTAGTTGTAAGTCCTCTTTTTTAAATTTAACTATTTTGTTAACATTTTTTTTTTTGTGAAAATTAATTTTCTTAAGCTCCAAGTTGAATTACTTTATGTTTGGTTAAAAATTCATGTTCTAAATTTAAACTTTAATTATTTAATTACCAATTCCTCCATTTTTTTAAAATCAAATATTTCAGCATCAAATTAATATTGCTGCTTGAAAAAATGTATTTCTTTGGTTGAACAGTTAGCTATTAGGTTAAAAATTCCTTTGAAATTTAAAATACAATTTGTTTGATAAATTAAAAGATTGTATTAGAAATAATTCTTTTTTTTTGTAGAAAATGAAACTTAGTAGTTAAAAATTCATCCTTTTGGTTAAAAATTAATCTCTCTGATTAAAAATTAGTTTTCATCAGGAATACTTTCTTATTAATAAAAATCAACCTATAATTTAAATTTATTGTCAAACATTCATCTATTTTAGGGTAGAAATGGAATTTTTTCGTTGCAAATTCATCTGTTTGGTTGCAAACTAAAACTATTTTTGTCAAAACATATTTTTTTGGTAAGAAAATAAAATTTTTTACTGAAAATCGATCTATTTTCTGTTTGGTTACAAATTTATCTTCTTAAGTTAAAAATTTGACTTTTTGGTTTAGTGATTCTATATTTCGTTTTAAATGAATCTTTTTCTGGTAGAGCATTAGTCTTATTGCTTAAAAATTTATATTTTTCGTTTAAAATTGTTTTTTTTTTGTGTTGAAAACTAGTTCTTGCAATAAAAAATTAATTTTTTTAGTAAAAATTTAACTCTTCTATTTTTATTTTAAAATTCTCTTTTTTTTCAACTATTAGTTTAAACATTTTTTCTAGAATTTAAATATTTGTTTGAAAATTTATGTTTTTTGTTAAGAATGACTCTTTATTGATAGAAAATAATTCTTTTTTGTTTAAAATTAATCTTTTGGGTTCAAAATTTATTTATTTAATTGAAATTTTTTTTTTTAAATTAACTTTTTTAGCTGAAATTCTGTTTTTAGTGAAAATTCAACTATTTTCTTCAAAGTTTGTCTTTTTGGTAGAAGAATAGCTTCATTAGCGAAAACTTAATCTTTTTAAATGATTATTTCTTTGTCTATTAAAAGATTTAACTATTTCGTTAAAAAATCTATTTTTTACGTTTTCGTCAGAAAAGGTTTTAGATTTGTGTGAAATTTGCGATACAAGCTGAGAAAAAAATAAACAAATATGATTTTTTCACCAAAAAAAACTAGAAATTTTGTATTATTTGTTCTTCGCTAGAATATTTAGATTTTGTTTTGATAGTAAAGAATAAGATTAAAAAATAAAAAGTTGAATTTGTTAGAAAACGACATAAGGGTCGAAAACAATTAAAATACAAAATTTGTTCGACGCAAGAAAGATCTGTAAATTTGTTTTAATCATTTTTTATGGCAAGTGCAGTTTTTGTTTTAATCACGAAAAATAAAATTTAAAATTTAAAAAAGTAAATTTTCGGACAAACGACACAAGCTACGGAAAAAAATTAATGATCAAACATTGTGCACCCAGAAACGATCTACAAATTTTGTATTATTCTCTTTTTGATATAGTACGTAGTTATTGTTTTCAATCGAGCGCAAAGGGGAATTTTTTCACTATTTTAGTTTACAATAGCAGATCAAAAACTTTGTTAAAATTTTTTTTTTTGTTCAAGCTTTATATCAGGTTGGAAATGCAACTATTTTATTGAAAATTCGTTTTTTTCTTAAAAATTAATTTTTCCAAATGCAAAATGTAATTATTTTTATTTTTAGTTGAAGATTGACCTTATTTAGTTGAAAATCCTTTTTTTAGTAGAAACCTGATCTTTTTGTTTAAAAATTTGTTTCTTTTTTTAGTTTTGAATGCAACTGGTAAACAATTTTGTTAAAAATTCATATTTTTGGGTTAAAAATTCAACTGCCTTACAGAAAATTCATCTTTTGGTTTGAAAGTATAACAATCTAGATAAACTTTTCTTTATTTATTAAATCAAAAATGTACTTTTTTAGTTGTAAAATTTATATTTTTGGTTGAAAATTTGACTAGTCCAATTTTGGTTGAAAATTAATATTTTTTCGTATAAAATTCATCTATGTGTTTGAAAATTCATATTTTCTAGTAGAAAATTAATCTAGTGGGATAAAAATTCATCTTTTTGGTAAAAATCTCGTCCTAATGATAGAAAAAAGTTGTACTTTCCCATAATTTTGGTTGTAATTTGTTGCATTTATTTGCAAATTTTTGTAAGAATAGTTTTTGGTTGTTGTATTTTTTTGTAAAAATGTTTCGTACAAAATGACGAATTGTTTTGTTTGTTTTGTGTTGCATTTCGTACCCTAAATAGTCGGTACGTCGTACCCTAAGTAGTCGGTACATCGTACCCTGAGTATTAAGGCACATCATACCCAAGTAATACGGTACATTGTACTCCAAGTAGTCGGTACATCGTACTCTGAGTAGTCGGTAGGTCGTACCCAAGTCGGTACATCTTACCCTAAGTAGTGCGGCACATCGTACCCCAACTGGTCGGTACATCGTACCCTACAAAACAGGAAAGCATTATATTTATACATGGCTATAATAATATATAAGTTAAATAATTCAAAATCTTTTATAATTATTTGCTCTAGATAAAAGAGGAAAAACTCAAATTGCAAATCGCGTAGTTGTAGTCTAATGGATAATATATGGTCTCCGAGAAAAGAATGAACCAGCGAAGGTGTTTTTATTCGAGAGTGTATGGAAAAGTTTAACGTGTGCGCACGTAGGAACGGTACGTATACGCAGAAAACACCCCCATAAAGATCCCCTCAATCAGATAAAAAATGTATTATAGCCGCCATGATACAGAACTCAATACCTCGGCAGCTTCCACAGAAGTGAACGACGCATCCTCTTTCCCAAGGCTTTTTTTTAATAATAAATCGAAATCGAACTTTTCGCCTCAAATGCAGATCTTCCAATTTATCTTGAGATATAATCTACAGATAATTAAGCATTTGTTTATAATGATTTAAGTATTATTCAATCATATTACTCAGGGTAACTGCAAAACTTTATTTTCATAATTTATTACTTTTTACTGATTTTTCCCGAATTAATTTTTTATTTTTCCTGATTAATTTTTTATTTTCCCTGATCAATAATTGTCAAACACCAACATTTTAATCTTGCAACATTTTTCACATTTTTAAATTTGAACTTAATTTATTTATTTTAACCAAAAAATATGTCTTTTATTAAAAGGGTAATTGTCTGCCAAATTAGTTGAATTTTCAATAAAATGGAATTATTTTCAATCAAAATTATTTAAATTTTAACTTAATAATAAAATTTTCACCTTGAAATATAATTTTCAAAAAAAATCAAAAGCAAAAAAAAAAAAGAAATAAAAGTACAAGGGTAATAGACTAATAAAAAAATATTATATCAGGACCAAATTTTAATTTTATCTGACTATTAAAATCCAAAGACCAGCATTTTAATCTTGTAACATTTTTAACGTTTCAATTTCAAAGGGCGAATTCTTAATTTCTTTAATTTTCCAATTTTCATATAATAATAATTTTAATTATAATTTTTTTTAAATTTTTATCCAGAAAGACGTATTTTTTAAAAGACAGTTGAGTTTCCAGCCCGAAAAGTTAAATTTTTGACAAATTCATGAGCTCTGAAAAAAATGTAATAGTTGATATTTAAATAAAAACAAAAGAATCATTAACAAAACAGTTGAGTTCCAACCTAAGTTGGGTATAATAACAAAATAATTTTATTTTTAACTTAATAGTGGAATTTTTAAGCAAAAAGTTGAATTTGCAACTAAAATGATGGATGTGTAACCAAAAAAATTAATTTTTAAGAAAATAGTTAAACTTTCACCCGAAAATTAAATTTTCAGCAGGACGATTGATTTCCATGAATACAAATTGTTTATTCAGGAAATAAAAGAAAACTTTATCCAAATTATTGAACTTTTGAGCCACAAAACGAATATTCTGTAAAATAAATGAATTTTTATTTCAAAAATATGAATTTTTAAAAACACACTTGAATTTTTAACAAAAAATTACAACTTTTTCATAAAATTATTAAATTTTCATAAAAATAATTTAATTTGTAATCAGAAAGTTGCATTTTCAATCACATAAAAGAAAATTTTAATTAAAATGGTCTAGTTTTCAAATACAAAAATAAAAAAATTTTACCAAAAAAAAGATCAATTTTTAACAAAATAATTAAATTTTTAGCAAAACAGTTCATTTTGTAAGAAACAAAAAAGTTCAATTTGCTATTAAAAAATGGATTTTCAACCAAGAAATTAATTTTTGTAGGAGCAGTTTAACTTTTAACACAAAAGTTAAATTTTCAGCAGAAAAACGAATTTTCAACAAATAAAATTTTTCAGTCAAGAAAGAAACATAAATTCATCCATATTGTTAAACTTTCAAGGTGAAGGATAAATTTTCTGTGAAATAGTGAAATTGTTAATCTAAAAATATAAATTTTCATTTAAACAGATTTTAAACTAAAAATTATGCATTGCCAATAAAATTGTTGAATTTTCGTCACATTAATTAAATTTGCAGCTAAACAGTTTATATTTTTATCAAAATGTGAGTCAATTTTAATTAAACTGGTGTAAGTTTTTAATGAAAAAGAATAACCTTTTGTCAACAAAGTTAGATTTTAAACAAATATTTAAATCTTCCACTAACATAGAATATTTTCAACCAAGAATGAAAAAATTAAATTATCAGTAAAAAATGAATTTAAAAAAAATAAATAAATTTTTCTCCGAAGGAATAAATTTTCATCCAAAGCAATAAATTTTCAACTAAAATTATGGATTTTCAACCAAAAAGACGAATTCACAACAACCAAAGATTATTCAGTCAAGGAAAAAAAATTTTTTTTTTAAAATTGTTTCACTACGAAGTCAAAAGACGAATTTTTCGTAAAAATATCCTTATCAAAGAAAAACTTTTAGCATTTATTAATTGTTCCATTAATCTTAGAAAATAATAACTTTTTACGACTTACAGAAAAAAAATTCTTGAAACAAATAAAAATTAATTAAATAATTACAAAATATTCTACACAAGAAAGATTATTCTTCAAATACATTAACTGTCTCATTTATCCTGAAAAATAATAACTTTTTACGATTTACAGGCGAACAAAAATTATTTAAACAAACACTAATTGTTTAAACAATTTAAAACGACTTTAAAAATACTTGCAAGCTTGTCAATTACCGAATAAAAATAATTAATTGAAAAATGTTCAAAAAAATACAGTCCTTAGGGGGTGACTAAACTATAATTTACGAAAAGTTGATAACACATACTTCTTAGCTTAGTAAAAAAAAAAACAAATCAATAGGGGGGGGGGGCGATTACTAAAAATCGTAATTAAAAAAACCGATTAAAAATTGATGTAAAAATATTGAAAATGAAATTCAAGAGGTAGTGTACTCGTAATAAAAGAGAAGGTTCGAGAGGAGAAGAAGGTCTATGTGGAGGTATTGGAAATGTGACAACTCTGCAGAAAAGACATAAATCTCACTTCTGAAAAAATGGTTTTAATATTGGAAAGAGAGATCTTGACCTTCTAATATTGAACAGGAGGATGTACTTTAAAACGACACTGAATTCAATTTCAAAAATGCAGAAGTGAGCTTTTAAAGTGCGTTTGACCTGATAATATTCTCAGTTAAGAAATGTAGAGATGAATTTATATTTAAAAAAATATAACATAATTTAATAATAATTTTGGTACAAAATATACTTTCCATATGATGCAATTTATTTGAATCAATGGTTTGTGAGAAAAGAGGCTATAAACCTTCATATCCCCTAAAATGATGACTTGGTTAAGCTCTCCGCCTGGGGTGACTGCTAGGATTGATCAGCGACCCGTGCCGAAGCGATGTTGCGGAACGAACGTGCTGTTCGAATACGCAGCACGGGAACTCTAGTTTTATCTTAAACGTATCCCATCTTCTACCGCGCGAGTTACGCTTACTCGGAAAGTATAATAATATTGATAATAATAATATTCCACTAAAAAGATTATTTTCATATTGAGAAAATAATATGATAAATCTGTAACTAAAAAAATTAATTCTTAAAAAAGACGTTATAAAAATTTTTCAGAAAATTTAATACAAAACTTTTTTAAGATTCCTTAGAAAATTTTTTTATCAGGGAATTTTATCATTCGGAAATTTTCCGATTCGGTAATATTATAAACTGTTTGAGAATATTATCACTTAGGAATATTTTAATCCGGGCATTTTATGTTTTGGGAATTTTATCATGCGGGAATTTTACAGTGTCGGGAATTTTATTTTTCAAAAATTCTCAGTTATCTCATTTATTAGATTTTAAAATAAACAAGAATAATTTAAAACTGGGAAAGATTTCGAAAAATTTAAAACATAAGGTACATTTTTAAAGGTCTTGAAAAAAAATTTAGAAGCCTTTTAAGAATTATCACAGGTTTCATAAAAAAAAAGATTTTCTTGAGAATTTTGGAAAAATTTAATTTTTTTTTTATTTCAACATTTCAATTTACATAGAAAATTTAAAAGTATTTTAGAAAATTTCTAAAGATTTCAAAAAACTTAAACAAGCAAATCTGGAAGACTTTAAGGTATTTTTTTTAGTTTTGAAAGATTTTTCAAAATTGTTGGAAATATTCGAATCGTTTTAATATATATTTCTGGTATATATATTGGAGTTTTAAAAAGATGAAAAAGTAAACTAAAATCTAAAAATTTTTTAAAAATTTATTATTTAATTTTTTTAAGATTCCTCAGAAAATTTTTTATTATTTTTTATTTTAAGACAATAATTTAAAAATATATGACCAGAAATATATATTGAAACGATTCGTACATTTGCAACAATTTTGAAAAATCTTTCAAAACTAAAAAAGATGCCTTAAAAATCTTCCAGTTTTTCTTGTTGACGTTTTTAGAAATCTCTGAAAGTCTTTGGGTATCCTTTTAAATTTTTTATGAAAATTTGCATTTTAAAATAAAAAATAACTTAAAATTTTTTTTCATGGTACCTTACAAAATTCTTTAAAAGCTTTTAAGTTTTTTCGGAACGTTTAGTAATGTACATTTTATAAAAAAATTGAGAATTCTTTTCAAATTTTAAATTATTTTTGTATATTTTAAGTACTTTAAAAACGACTAAAAAATCGAGAAAAATAAAATCCTTGACACTGTAGAATTTCCGAATTGGAAAATTCCCAAACAGTTTATAATATTACCGAACTAAAAATTCCGGAATAACAAAATTATGAATAATAATAATCCCGAGTTAAAAAAATTTTAAATAATAAAATTTCCGAACAGTTTATAATATTACCGAAACGAAAAATTTCCTAATAATAAAATTTACGAATAATAGAATTCCCAAACAATAAAATTGACAAAGAATAAAATTCCTGAACAGTTTATAATATTCTTAAATTCGAAAGTTTTCAAATGATAAAATTCCTGAATAATAAATATCCCTAAATAAAAATTTTAAATGATAAAATACTTGAATAATGAAAATCCTGAATTGAAAAAATCCAAAATAATAAAATTCCCGAATAATAAAAATCCCGAATTTTTAAAAATTCTGGAATAATAAAATTCCGGGATATTAAAAATCCTAAATTGGAAAATTCAAAAATAATGCAATTCCCGAATAATTTATAATATCATTGAATTGGAAAATTCTAAATTCTAAAATTCATAAATTGAATAATTCTCAAATAGTTAAATTTCCGAACAGTTCATGTAATTATCGAATTGAGGAAATTCACGTATAATAAATATTCCGAATTGAAAAATCACAAAATAATAAAGTTCCGGAATAATAAAAATCCTGAATTTGAAAATTCGAAAATAATAAAATTTTTAAATAGTTTATAATATTAGTGAATTGGAAAATTCCAAATTATAAAATTTTTGAATTAAATAATTCACAAATAGTGAAATTCCTGAACAGTTCATAACATTATCAAATTAAGAAAATTCCTGAATTAAAAAATTACCGAACAGTTGATAATATCATCGTAATGAGAAAATTCTCGAATGATGAAATTTCCGAATAATAAAATTTCCGAGTTAATACAATGCCCGAATAATGAACTTATCGAATTAGAAAATCCCGAACAGTTTATAATATCACCGAACTGGAATATTTAGAAATAATATAAATTCCAAATAGTGAAATTCCTGAATCACAAAAGTTCCGAATAATATAATTCCTGAATAATACATGTCCAGAATAATAAAATTCCTGAAGTGTTTATAATATTTCTGATTTTTAAGTTCTCAAATGATAAAAATTCTGAATAATAAAATTTCCGAATAATAAAAATCCTGAATTGAAGAATTCCAAAATGATAAAATTACCGAACAGTTTATAATATTATCGAATTAAAAAAATTACCAAATAATTAAAAATCCTAAAGTAATAAAATTCTCGAATATTAAAAATGCTGAATTTGGAAATTAAAAATTATAAAAATCCCGAACAGTCTGTAATATTAGTAAACTGGAAAATTTTAAATTATAAAATCCCCAAATTAAAAATTTTTCAAATAGTAAAATTCCCGAGCAGTTTATAATATTATTGAATTGAGGAAATTCCCAGAAAATAAAATTTCCGAATAATAAAATTCCCGAATTGGAAAATTTGCAAATGATAAGAATTCTAAATAATAAAATTCCCGAATGATAAAAATTCTGAATTGAAAAATTCCAGAATAATAAAATGAGCGAACAGTTTATAATATTATCGAATTGAGAAAATTACCGAATAATTAAAAATCTTAAATTTAAAAATTCTAAAATAATAAGATTTCCGAATATTAAAAATCCTGAAGTGGAAAATTTGAAATTATAAAATTCCCGAACAGTATATAATATTAGTGAATTGGAAAATTCCAAATTATAAAATCCCAGAATTAAAAAATTCTCAAATAGTAAAATCCCCGAGCAGTTAATAATATTATCGAATTGAGGAAATTCCCAAATAATAAAATTCCCGAATAATAAAATTCCCAAACATTGAAATTCCCGAACAGTTGATAATATTATCGAATTCAGAAAATTCTCAAATAATGAAATTTACAAATAATAAAATTTCCGAATAATACAATGCCCGAAAAATAAAATTATTGAATTAAAAAATTCCCGAACAGTTCATAATATCACCGAACTGGAATAATTATAAATAATATAATTTTCGAATAGTAGAATTCCCGAATCACAAAACTCCCGAATAATAAAATTCTTAAATGTAAAAATGCCGAAATAATTAAATTCCCGAACACTTATTATATTACAAAATTCAAAAATTTTCGAATAATAAAATTTTCGAATAATATAATCCTTGAATAATACATTTCCCGAATAATAAAATTCCCGAAGTGTTTATAATAATTCCGATTTTAAAATTTTCAAATAATTAAAATTCTGAATAATAAAATTCCCGAATTATGAAAATCCTAAATTAGAAAAATTTCAAATTAATAAAATTACCAAACAGCTTATAATATTATTGAATTGAGAAAATTGCCGAATAATTAAAAATCCCAAATTAAAAAATTCCAAAATAATAAAATTTCCGAATATTAAAAGTCCTGAATTGCGAAATTAAAAATTATATAATTCCCGAACAGTTCATAATATTAGTGAATTGGAAAGTTCTAAATTATAAGATACCTGAATTAAAAAATTCCCAAATAGTGAAATTCCCAAGCAGTTTATAATATTATCGAATTAAGAAAATTCACAAATAATGAAATTGCCGAATGATAAAATTCCCGAACAGTTTATAGTATTACTGAACGGGAACATTCCTCAATAATATAATTTCCGAATAGTAAAATTCCCGAATCACAAAACTCCCAAATAATAAAATTCTCAAATGTAAATATTCCGAAATAATAAAATTCCCGTACATTTATGCTATCACTAAATTCGAAAATTTCCGAATAATAAAATTTCCAAAGAATATGATTCCCGAATAATAAGATTCTCAAATTGGAAAATTCCTAAATGATGAAAATTCTGGTGATAAAATTCCCGAATAATAAAAATCCTGATTCGAGAAATTCCAGAATAATAAAATTTCTGAACAGTTTATGATATTATCGAATTGAGAAAATTGCCGAATAATTCAAAATCCCAAATTGAAAAATTCTAAAATAATAAAATTTTCGAATATTAAAAATCCTGATTTGGGAAATTAAAAATTATAAAATTTTTGAACAGTTTATAACATTAGTGAATTGGAATATTCCAAATTATTAAATTTCCGAATAAAAAAATTTCCAAATAGTGAAATTCCCGGGCAGTTTATATTATTATCAAATTGAGAAAATTCCTAAACAATGAAATTTCCGAATAACAAAATTCCCGAACAGTTTATAGTATTACCGAACTGTAATATTTCTAAAAAATATAATTTCCGAATAGTGAAATTTCAGAATCACAAAACTCCCAAATAATAAATTTCTCAAATGTAAAAATTCCAAAATAATAAAATTCCCGAACATTTATAATATTACTAAATTCGGGAATTCCCGAATAATAAAATATCCGAAGAATATGATTCCCGAATAATACATGCCCCGAATAATCAAATTCTCGAATTTGAAAATTCATAAATGAAAAAATTTCCGAAGTGTTTATAATATTTTCGATTAAAAAATTCCCGAATAAAAAAAATTTCGAATAATAACATTTTCTAATAATAAAATTCCCGAATAACAAAATGCTTGACAGTTCACATTCTCAATTGCAAAACTGCTTTTAAATTTTTTAAACTATTTTTTTAAAATTAATGTTTAAAAGTGAAGAATTATTTTCAATGTGCTAGAAATGGTAAAAAAAAATTTTTTAAATGCTGGAAACCTTTAAAAATTCTTAGAAATACTCTTTTTCTGACATCTTCAAAAACCCAGTGTCGAGTATAAATTTCTCTTCATCTGTATCGACAATTTTTTTCACTTGTACCGAAAGTGTAATTTTTAATTGAAAATTTTTTTTGTCATTTTTTTTCATCTTTTTTGGAGTGTTAAATAGTTTCGAAATTATTGTGTCGTAGCAAAATATAAAAAACAGAATTGTTTCCGAATATTAAGAAATCATTAATAATTAAAATGTTCTGTTTTCTGAATAATGTTTGGTTACTTATTAAGAAAAAATGTGAAACAAATCAGAAAAAATTAGTCTCTCCTTAAAAAATGGATCATACAATTTTAATTAAATTATTCACAATGATGACTTTAAGAAAATAAAAGCAATAAAAAAAGTCAATAAAAAGACAAAACGGGACGGCAATTATATCCGATTTTGAATAAAAAAAAAAATTGTTGACTGAAAAGGTATGACTTAGGCTAGTATGCCTGTTCAGATTGGAAAAAAGTTTTTTTTAATCACCCTAAAGATCATACATTGCACACAAGCACAAAGAATTGCATAGATTACTTATCAATCTCATGATTTAAAAAAAAAAGAAATCATAAAATAAGAAAGACAAGAAATGCAAATCCTGGCAGTAATTATAGTAAGCACAGCACTTATTTACTACCATTCGCCGGAGAAAAGGCGGGAGAAATGGACCGAGATCTGCTTTTAGAGGGAGTTGGGGGGGAGGCATCGAGGGGT
>JAUELO010000151.1:3863733-3881721 GCA_032357855.1 Amphibolips quercusostensackenii
GCTTCCGTTAGGCTCCATCTTGGCGCCACCTGTTCACCTGGACATAGACAATACTAAGTGACGACAAATGATAGACTCAAACAGTGATACAGCGCTTCAAGCGGCCAAGACACGAACCTCCATTCTGGTGCATGCGTGTCGCCGGTCTGGTTTCTGCATTTCTTGATTAAAAACAAACTTTATTGTGTACTAGTACTTTTGTTAGAAATATATGGATCCTATCTGCAATAGGCCTCATTTATTATTGTTTCAGTGTAGTGCGGTTTTAAAAGATAATTTTTCAAAAGTTAGCACAAAATTGATGAATGATAAGTGTCATACCTAACCAGCTGATTTACGACAACGTGTACGACCAGATGACTACTGATACTGATTAGTAAATAAATCTTACTAAATAAACCATTGACGGGATTCCACTGACTAAACCAGTGAAATCTCACTGATTGTCAATACCACCCTTCTGGCTGTGTCAACCAGTGAAATCTCACTGCAAATCAGTGAGATTTCACTGGTACATTTCAAGAGCGAAGAGAGTCCAAAAAACGTTCTCAAAAATCTAGGATGACCAGACGTCCTGATTTACCAGGACATGTCCTGATTTTTCATCGATGTCCTGATTTTTACCTCTGTACCGATTTACTCATTTTTTGTGTTTTATCTTGACCATTCATGCACGAAAACGAAAATTTTCTATTTGTATCACGCAGACCTAACTTTTTTTTACAATTTCAAATTCAAAAACTTAGCATGTGTAGAATTTTACTAATATTTAAAAAAAAGAAGAATATGTTAAATATGTTAAATTTGTTAAAAACAAAGATATCATTATTTTTGGATAAAGATGTGTCTTTTTAGTTTCAAAAATGATCTTTTGTCGTAGAAATTAAAAATTTTTTGCATAAAAATGGAACTGCTTTGTTGATAAATAAACTACTTTGATCGACATTTTGTAACTGTTTTGTTGAAAATTAGTCTTTTGTTGGTTGAATTAAACTGTTTTTGATATGAAACTAAAATCTTTTTGGTTAAAATATCAACTATTACGTTTTTGGTTTAAAATTAAAATGCTCTGTTAAAAGTGGACCTACTTTGCTAAAAATTTATTTTTTTGATTGAAGATTTATCATTTTGACACGCAAAGATTTTTTTGCTAAATATTTCACTTTTTTGTTAAAAATTCAACTACTCAATTAAAAGTCGAGTTGCTTTGTTGAAAATTCATTTTTTTAATGAAGATTTATTATTTTGATAAAAAAACATTTTTTTGGTTGAATATTTCACTTCCTTGTTGAAAATTCCTTCTTAGCTGGTAGGAAATTAAATTTTTAACTACAAACATAACTTTTAATTTTGGTTGAAAATGTGTCATTTTCAGTTGAAAAATTAACTTCTTAAAAATTATTCATTTCAGTTAAAACCTAACTACTTTCTTACAAATTGTTTTTTTCTGCTGAAAATTAATTTTTTTAACTAAAAATATAATGATTTCATTTTTGATTAAAAATTGATCTTTTTTGGGTAAAAACTTATTTATTTTTTTAAAATTAATACTTTGGTTCAAAATTGATTTTTTGGCAGGAACCATTCAACATAATAGTTGAAAATTTATTTCTGTGGTAATAAAGTTAAATATTTAATCAAAAGTCCGTTTTTTATTTTGAAATATTAGTATTCGTGGTGAAAAATTCATCCTCGTAGTTGACAATTTATTTTGTTGGTGGAAAATTGTACTATTTTATATAAAATTTATGTTCACAGTTTGCAATTATTTTTTCAATGTAAACATAAATATTCCATATTGGGATGAAAATTTATCAGTTTTATATCAGGTAGAAAATTAACCTGCTTAGTTAAAAATGCATTTTTTTGGTTAAAGATTCCTCATTTTAATTAAAAATTCATTTGTTTGAATAAAATGTAACTATTTATTAAAAATTTGTTTTTTATTGTACACGAATTCATTTTTGAACTAAAAACTTAACTATTACATTTTTCGTCAAAATTTTTTTCTTTTTCAGTTAAAAATTCATGCATTTTTTTGGAAATAAATTTCTTCGGTTGAAAATGTAACTATTTTCTTGAAAATTGGTTCTTTTGTCTAAAATTAATTTTTTTTGTTTGGAAATGTAACTATTGAATTTTTATTTTAAAATCTGTTATTTTCATTCAAAAATTCATATATTTTGTTGAAAATTTATGTTTTTTTAAATATAATCTTTGTGGTCTAAAAACCATCTTCTTAGTCAAAAACTCAAATGTTGGTCCAGAATTAATTTCTTTTATTATAAATTTATCATGATAATTGGAAATTTATTTCTTTGGTCAGAACTTCAACTATTTTATGAGATTATTTTTTGTGTTAGATTATTATTCTTCTTGATGAAAATTTCATTTTCTGGTGTTTTATTTTATTTTTCGAAAATTGAACTATTTTGTAAAAAATTTTTGTAAAATTTGTAAACAATTCATTTTCTTACTTGAAAATTTAACTATTTTGTATAAAATTTTTTTTTTTTGCAAACAAAAATTAAGTTTTTTGAATGTCAATATAAGTATTTCATTTTTAATTGGTCATACTACCTTTTATATTTTAAAATGTATGCATTCCTTTGAAAATTTGACTCTTTTGTGAGAAATCTAATCTTCTTTGTTGAAAATTCATTTTTTGGTTAATAACTTTTAATTTCAGTGCAAAATTAATTTATTTGGTTAAAAAACTATTTTTTTGAATTGACGCATTTTGTTGAAAAATCATCTTTTTTGGTAGAAATTCAATCTTATTAGCAGAAAATGTATTTTTTTGTTTGAACATTATTTTTCTTGTGTTAAAAATATAACTTTTTTTTAAATTCTTTCTCAGCAAAAGAATATCAATCTTCTTTGTAAAATCTTTATCTTTTTGGTTGACAATAAATCTTTATGTTTGAAATTGTATGCATTTTTTAAAATTTTTTGTTTTATATTTAAAAATTGATTCTTTTAACAGTAAATATAAATTTTCAATTTTGGGTTAAAAATGAAACTTTTTCAGTGGAAAATTTATGTATTTTGTTGAAAATTAGACTTTTTCGGTAATAAATTTCTGTTCTTGGTTCAAAATTCATTTTTTGTTGTTAAAAATTTAACCTAAAAAACATTTTACAACGGTCATGAAAAAAATGTCAGCTTAAGGTATTTTTTAGCAATCCTATTTTTTAAATAACGTGCTTTAAGCAAAATTAAGAGTAAGAAATGTGAGTAAAGAAATCCAATCTTTAATCAAAAAAAAAGACAGTAATTTCGGGAAAATCAGTGCTCTCTTTATAAAGATACTGTGACAATAGTTGATAATATGAAATAAAAAATGAACGAAAATAATCTTTTAGCTAGGCATATTTTGAAAATTATTAAAGGCTTATGAAGAAATTTTGCGTTGGTCTTTTTAGTTTTTTAAAAATCTATAAAATCTTGAAATTTAATAATTGTGAGCAGAAACATTTTTTTTTAGATTACAATTAAAATGATAGGTCGATTTAAGCTAATCAAAATTTAACAAATTTTGAAAATTTTTTTAATAAAAACGATTTCAAAAACTTTTTTTGTTAATTTTCCAAAAATCATAACTTGATTAGAATTACCTTTATAAATTTTTTATTATCCATTTTTGCCAAAATCTTCTTATAACAAAACTTTACTACAATTTTTGCAAATACAGAAAAAAGATTTATGAATAAAAATTTTTCGCTTTGTCCTATTTTTAAATCTTTAATATTTTTCACAAAAATGTGATTAAATAAGCATTATAGATTTTTTTTGTTTAATGTTCATTCTTTCGAGAGAACATCACAAGACTTTTAATATCCAGCTTATAATGAAGAGCAACGTTAACCCGAAGGGGAGTTGGGAGTGAAAAAAGGAGAGAGTTTGGACGGCAGGTTAATTTATATTAACACTAATGCACTCGGCGAACTAAAAGTTTTCTGTGAAATCAAAATAATGGGGCCGCGATAAAAAAATAGTCGTTAAATCTGCTAATGCACCGACTATGGTGGCCAGGGTGCTTGCTAGGGTCGCTAGTGGTTTTGCTAGTTCAGTGGAGCCTCTGCTTTAGTGTGCTGTCCGCTTTTATAGAGCATATATATATTTACGGATACAACCTCAAAAACGTACAAACGATTTCAGTGGGTTCGTATATACATTTGTGTACTCTACACTGACACATTTACACACTAAACACTCATGTGTTGTGATGTACCTAACACATTCCTTTTCTTCCCCAAAAATCTGACAACTTTTGAGAGTTTTTTCTATCTAATCCTAATATAAGCACATGCCGTGATTTAAAACATTGCACATCGTGATATTCAGTTCTTGTAGATCTTTTTTAAATTTTGTGAAGCGCTATGTGGGAGAAATGGGGAGTTGAAAACGGGCTCGAACTATGGTCAGGAGTAGATAGTGAATGGCAGAATGATAGCGAACAGAGAGTTAAAAACAGACTTGAACTATGGTCAGGAGTAGACAGTCAATCACATGGTAGCCAAAGTGTCGGGCTGATTATGAATAAGAAATCACATTTGAAAAGTTAATTGAAAATGTTAGAATTACTTTTAATCACATCTTGATCTCTTTGACGTAATACCCATGTTCGCAAACAATCCATATGAGAGAGTTGAAATTGACATAGAAAACGATGGAATTCGATTTAAATTGAAACAAAAACTTTTTAAAAACAATTTCTTAGGGATATGAAATATGTTTTTCATGACGTATATTTCAAACTTAATAATAATTTTTACGCACTGACTGGTATTACGGAATTTTACGTAACATTAACCGTGAAGGAGCTTAAAAACGTCTTCTTCTTACGGAAGATTCCGTAACCGTAAAGCGTTTGAAAGTCACTGACTATTAATACGGAAGTTTCCGTAACTTTAACCCTTAACGAGCTGGAAAAGGGCTTAGTCTTGAAGAAAATTCCATAATGGTAGACAGTTCGTAATTTCTATAAACAAAAACTTAGAGCTCTAATAGCTGAATGTTTAATGTGTGCCTGACACTAAAAAAAAAAAGATGTGACAGCAGAGTGATAGAAAATAGGGAGGTGAAAACGAATTCGAACTATGGTCAGGAGTAGATAGTGAATTGCAGTGTAATAAGGGATGGAGAGTTAAAAGCAATCTCGAACTATAGTTAGGAATTGATAGTGAATTACATGGTAGCCCAGAAATCGGTCTAATTATAAATGAAAGACCACATTTCCGAAGTTAATTGAAAATGTGAGAATAACTTCTGACCACATTTTGTTTCTCTTGGACATGATAGCCTTGTTTTCAAGCATTTGTTGTTTAAGAGTTGAAATTGATATAAAAGGCGATGGGACTCAATTAAAATTTATACAAAAATTCCCAAAAAAACAATTTCTTCTTGCTATGAAATATTTTTTTTCTTCGGTATATTTCTTCGGTATATAATAATAATAATTTTAATAAACAAAAATTTATGACTCCCATAGCTGTGTATATCATGTGTGTTAAACAAAAAAGTATATAACATCAGTCATAGGAAATAAGGAATCAAACAACGGACTTGAACTATGGTCAGGAGTAGACAGTGAATCGCAGAGTGATAGCGAATAAAAAGTTAAAAAATGGAACAGAACTATGGGCAGGAATCAGCTTTGTCTTTTCTTCTGAAGTACTTATGAAAGATTTGGAAAATTAGGTTTTTGAAATAGTTGATTTTAATTTTGATTTTGATCCATAAGATGCTGATGATTTGGCACTTTGTGTACATAAGAATAATGCTAATACTCTTTAAAATGCATTAATTAGCATACACCCAAAATTAAAATTTACTATTAAAACAGAATCTGAAAGGAAATTAAATTTTCTAGATCTGACTTCAATTAAAATTGATAAAAGATACATTATTACAGATTTTTACAATTGGAAAAATAATTTTCTCTCTTATCACTTCTTCTAAAACTAAACATGAGTTACAGTAAATTTGATAAATAGAGGTTTTAAATTTTCACATTTTGTTTTTTATAACAAAAATCAATAATTAGTTTTTTTTAAACGCAAATGAATGTTTCAATGAAGAATGAAAATTGTTTGACCAATAATAAATAATTTTTCGTTTCATTTTATTACTCTGCAATCATATTTTGTATATGTGCAACTGTTTCGAGTGATCTAGTAAATATTTCTTGACGAATTCTATGCTCGGTTACTATAATTATCCAATTTTTGTTTTATCTTAGCTCTTTACTGCAAACTTTTAAAAAAGAAGTAAAGGAAGCAAAGCACTTTAGCCGCCTCTTTGACGGTGACTACTCATTTCATTGCACGCATCTCTGCAAAGAGCCGGTGGTATGTGAAAACAATCTTAATTCATTAAATGCCTTCCTTTTGTAAAAAAAAGTTGTGGATCTAAGCGGCAAATTTAAAGTGTATTTAACTTAGTTTATATTTCAGAAATAATGAGTAAAACGTTTTTATAAAATTAAAATGTTTTTCATTCATGTCAAATCTTACTATTTCTTGTAAATTTCCAAGTAGTTTAACTTTCAACTGAGTAGTTGAATTTTTGAATGAAAAAAAAGATTATTCACCTTAAAAAAATGTTGAAGTTAAAATTTTAACCAAAAAAATATTTTTAGTTTGAATCAAATACAGTTGAATTCAACCAAAAAAGAAGAATTTTTAAGAAAACAGCTGAATCGTCAACCAAAACAGATTTTCAATGTGGATAGTTGAATTTTATACCAAAAATATTAAACATAAAATGTAAAAAAACGAATTTTTAATAAGATTAAAATTTTGATAAAAGGCACAATTTTCAGTTTAAAAAATCATTAATGCAAAATGTCGAATTTTCAATCAAAAACATGAATTATTTATCAACCAAGAAAATTAATTTTTTACGCAAAATGCAAAATTTTAACAAAGTATATAAGTTTTTAACAGAGAAGGTAAATTTCCTAGCCAAAAGATTAATTATTTTCTAAAAAAAATAAAATTTTAAGAAATTACATAAAACTCTAAACAAATAGCTTCATTTGAAAATTAAAAGAATGCATTTTTTACAATAAACAGAATAGTTAAGTTTTTATTGAAAAAATAAATTAGAAAAAGGATTTTGTACAAAACTGTTAAATTTTGTACTAAATTGTTGAGCCTTCAAGACAAAAAGACGAATTTTGTGAAAACAGTTGAATTTTAACCCGAAAATATAAACCTTAAAAAAAAGTTAATTTTTAAAACAAAGTTGACTTTAAAAAAAAATATGTTAAATTTTTAAATTAAGAAATTTATTTTTATGGAAGTAGTTCAACTTTAAACCAAAATGATAAATTTTCTACTAAATTGTTGAATCTTGGAGCTAAAAATACGAATTTTTCACAGAAAAGTATATGTTTAGCCAAAACAGATTAATTTTTAAACACAGTTTGTATTTGAAAAAAATAGATTTATAAAGAAGAAATCGATTTCAAACTAAAAAATAAATGCTTAGTGAAGAAAAAAAAGAATTCGCATTTAAATTGTTAAATTCACAAAACAAAAACACCAATTTTTAACAAAACAGTTAAATTTTAAACAAAAAAGATAAATTTTTGAGAAAATTGTCGATCTTTTAACAACATAATTAAATTTTGAACCAAATAGTAAAATTTTCAACCAGAAATAAAATATTTTATTTTTCTGTTAAAAATAAATTTTCTACAAAAAGAACAAACTTTTGATGAACCAGATAAATTTTTAATAAAGATAGAAGATTTTTTTTCAAATGTTGAATATTCAACACAATTATTTAATTTTCAACCAAAGAAATGAATTTTTAACTAAAATTATAAATCTTTTACTAAAAAAATGAAATTTCAACAAAGAAGTTCAACCTTCGTCCAAATAGTTGCATTTTCTACCAAATTATTAAATTTTCAAAAAAAAGCAAATTTCCTAGAAAAAGTTAATTTCCAAACGAGGAGGATAATTTTTATCCACACAGTTACCTGTTAAACAGAAAAAATAAAATTTCTACATAAAAAGTATAAAAAGAAAAGAAATTTCAATCAAATCGTTAAATTTTCAAGCCAAAAAGATTTGAAAAAAGGACAATTTTGAACTATAAATAGAATAATTAAATTTTATGTTAAATAATCAGTTTTTTAAGCACACTTGCATATTTAAAAAAATTAGATTTATAAAAAAAAGGATTTCGAACTGTAAATAAATGTTTAGTGAAGAAAGAAAAGAATTCGTAATCGAATTGTTGAATTTCCAAGGAAAAATATCACTTTTCAACAAAACAGTTCAATTTTAAACCAAAAAGATAAATTTTGAGGAAAATTGTCGTTTTTTCAAAACATAACTAAATTTTGAACCAAAAATAAAATGTTTAATTTTTCTGTTGAAAAATCAATTTTTTCCAAAAAGCAAACTTTTAACAAAACAGATAAATTTTTTGCAAAAATAAAAGATTTTTTTAAAATGTTGAATATTTAACACAATTATGCAATATTTAATCATAGGATGAAACTTTTAACAAACCATACAAAATTTAAATTTTCTGTTTAAAAAATTAATAAAAAAAAAGAATTTTGTATAAAACCGTTAAATTTTTAACCAAAGAAATGAATTTTTAACTAACATTATACATCCTCTGCTAAAAAAATTAATTTTCAACAAAAAAGTTCAACCTTTGTCCAAATAGTTGCCTTTTCTACTAAATTATTAAACTTTTAAGCTAAATACGAATTTCCTGAAAAAAAGTTAATTTTTAAACGAAACGGATAATTTTCATCTACACAGTTACGTGTTAAACAGAAAAAATGAAATTTTTACATTAAAAGTGAAAAAAGAAAATAAATTTCAATCAAATCATTAAATTTTTCAAGCCAGAAAGATTGAAAAGAAGGACAATTTGGAACTAAAAATAGAATAGTTAAATTTGATGGTAAATAATTAGTTTTTTAAATACAGTTGCATATTTAAAAAAAAGTAGATTTATAAGAAATAAATGGATTTCAAACTAAAAATAAGTGTTTAGTGAAGAAAAAAAAGAATTTGCAATCAAATTGTTGAATTTCCAAGACAAAAACACCACTTTCAAACAAAACAGTTAAATTTTAATCCAAAAAGATAAATTTTTAACAAAATTCTTGAATTTTCAACAAAATAATTAAATTTTGAACCAAAAATAAATTAGTTAATTTTTCGGTTAAAAAATTAATTTTCCACAAATAATAACGAACTTTCAACAAAACAGTTAAATTTTTTAACAAAAATGGAAGATTTTTTTAACATGTTTAATATTCAACACAATCATTTAATTTTTAATCAAAGAATAAAACTTTTAACAAAGCATACAAAATTCTAATTTTTTGTTTAGAAGAATAATTTTCTACAAAAAAAAAAGAATTTTGTATAAAATCGTTAAATTTTTAATGAAAAAAATGAATTTTCAACTTAAATTCTAAATCTTCAACCAAGTAATTAAATTTTTGACCACAGTATGATTTTTTAACATTATTGATGAATTTTCAACCAAAGAAATTAATTTTTAATTTAAATAATGAATCATCAAGGGTGATCTTTTAATGAAATTTTTGAATTTTCAAAAAAATTAATCAATTTTAAACTAAATAATAACACGTTTAACCAAAAAAGATTAATTTTTACCAAAAATTCAATATAGTAGACTTTTCAACTCAAAATATTTTGTTTATTAATTAAACTTTATAATTATCTCGTAAATTCATAGTTATTATATTTAATATTATTATTAGGTTCTACTAATAATAATAGGCAAATATCAAGTAATACTGTTGCAAGTTGTATTAATGTAAAATAAAATTGTAAACATCTGAAAATTGATGATAAATAAAAAATTTACAAATATAGTCCATGACTCGTTCCAGGAAAACATGAAAGGGCCTATAATATTGTAACTTAAAAGTTTAATTTAAACCAAACAGTTAAATTTTTAATTAAATAGTAGTTCAAGATTTAACCGTGTAGTTGAATTTTCAACTGATATATAAATTTTCGACGAAATATTTCAATATTCTACAAAAGAAGATAATTTAAAAAAAAATAAAATAAAATAGAGAAATTTTTTGTTAAAAAATTAATTCCGTACAAAAAAACAAAAAATTTTCCACAAAACAGTTCAATAATTCTTAACAGAAAAAATGAATTTTAACTAAAATTATGAATCTTCAACTAGAAAAATTTTTTTTATAAAGCAGTACAACCTTGGACAAAAAGGTTCAATTTTCCACTAAATTCTTAAATTTTCAAGACAAAAATATAAGTTTTTTTAAAAAAAACCTAATTTTTAACCAAACCAGATTAATTTTCAACCACAACGTTGCATGTTAAAAAAAATTTCTTCATAAAGAGATGATATTAAAACAAAAAAAAACTTTTTCAGTGGAAAAATGATTTGAATTAAATGATTGAATTTTAAAGTCAAAAAGGCTTGTAAATACAAATTTTAAACTAAAATTAGAATAATTTTCACTTTGTGAAATTAAGATTTAAAAATTAAAGAAAGAAAATGAATAGTAATAAGAAAAGTTACAAATCTATAATCCGTCACTCGATCTAGAAATACATAAAAGTGCATATAAAATTGGAATGCAAGGAAATATAGGTACCCATGTTGCCGAACATTCATTTTCAAGAGTGGAATCTTCTGAAAGTAACTCGAGTAATCCACTTGCAATATATTAAATTGATGGACTTCTATCTCGTTCCCGGTAGTAACAGGTTCTACACGCGTTCAAGTGGAATACCAGTGCCGTCGGGGGAAATGCGCACAGCGAAGAGGTTGCTGGAGGCGAAGAGGCAGCGCTTAATTCATTAAACAAATTAAAAAAGTAAATTGCCTTAAGTCCGGGAAAAAAGTCCACCGCAACGAACAGACGTTCAGCCGCGAAAATATTTAATTAAATTCACAGCCGCAAGATGCGCCGCGCGCCGGTTTCGCTCGACTCGGCACATACTCCGCAGTGCTCCGACGAGTGAAAAGTAATTATTTTATATCCCTGTATTTCTCGAGTCAACACCATATTTATTCTCATCAAAAAACGACCCCGCTGAAATCGATTGAACCACGTTACGCGCACGTGCCTTCTTCCTATTACGATCATACTCGATTCTGCAACTACAATTCAATTTTGCGAAGATCAAATCTATTTTATTCTTTGATTATGAAATATTGATAAAAATATTCTGTTCTTGAAGTATGGACAAATGATCATAATGTTAAAATATCGAATTTAGGGATGTAAACTAGTTATTATTATACTAGTTTTTTATCCAACTTTTACAAGTGTATAAAGGGACATTAGAATAAGTGAGAAATTAATAAATTTTATCAATTTCAATTATTAATTATCTTTTACGCCAGTAGGGAAAGGATGAACATATCAAAAGCATGTTGCTGGCTGGCAGACCGCACATCCAAACTTGCATGCCAAGAACCTCGGCACTCGTGAATCCCCTCTCTTACCGCCGCATGCGGAGGCGAATAAGCGGGTGAGGAAAGGCACGTAGAAGCGCTCGGAGAAGGGGAAGAGAAGCCAGTCAGGAGACTATCCGCAAACATTCCTGCTTTATACTATTTTGTTACTTTTTGCTCGATTGAGGGACAATCAGAACATAAAATTTTTTTGGACGAACGTGACGATAAAAAACAATTTGTCAAAAAGGAACTTGCGTCACAACGAGGTGAAATTGATATGTCTCCACAAATTCGTGTGGGTTTTAAAATAAAAAAAATTTGGTGCAAAATGTTTTCTCTTATCTCTACAAACGATTTAAATATAGTAAAATGTGAACTAGCAAACTTAAATTGACCTTATTCCCCTTATTCTTGTTTTTTTTTTCTTAAATGCCAGCTGAATGAATAGAACCGAATAAGAAAAATCAACTATTTGTTTTTGAGAGTTCAACAGTGTATAAAGAGACATCGGAATAAGTGAAAAATTAATAAATTTTATCAAATTTTATTATTAATTATTCTTATGACAGTAGGAGGACAGCGTGCGAGGAAGGGCACGAAGAAGTGCTCGAAGAAGGGGAAGAGAAGCAGGTCAGGAAACTATTCGTGGACATCCCTGTTTCATACTTCTTTGTCACTTTTTTCTCAAATGAGGGACAATCGGAACATAAAATATTTTTTTGACGTCTAGAATTATACTTTTGAATCAGAATTCATCTGTTTTTGTTAAAAGTTCAACTATTTTTTTCAAACTTAATTGTTATGTAAAAAGACATTTTTTTAGGTAGAAAATTCAAAGTTTTGCTGAACATTTTACCTTGTCGATAAAAAATCAATCTTTTTTGACAGAAATAATATGTTTCTTGGTTGAAAATAAACTTGTTTTTTTTAAATGCTTCTGTTTTTGGTTAATGTTTAATCTTCCTTGAAGGAAAATTGACCCTTATCGGTCGAAACTTCAACTATTTGGTTACAAATTTTAATATTTTGTTGAAAATTAATTAATTTTTTTATTATTATAATTGTTTTGTTAAAGATTTTATAATTTTACTGAAAATTTAATTTCTTTGTTAAGAGTTTCATTCTTGTGCTGAAAACTCAACTGTTTTGATGAACATTTCTCTTTCTTCATAGAAATTTCGTTTTTCTGGACTAAAAATATTTCTCTTTGGTAAAAATTTTGTTTTTCTTGGTTGCGAAAAATGTATTTTTATTTCTTTTTAAATTGATGAATAATTTATCTTTCTCGGATGAAAATATTCTTACTTGATGTAAATTCAACAGTGATCTAAAGAATTTGTTTTTTTAGTTTGAAGATTCAACTGCTTTGTTAAAAATTCAAATTTTTTTAATTTAACAATTTTCTTAAAAATGTTTGTTACTTGAAGATAGAAAATTCCTTTTTTTGGACTAGAAGTTTATCTTTTTTGGTGAGAATATTATCTTTTATAGTTGAAAATATTTTTTTGAATGAAAATTCAGCAGTGATCTAAAGAATTTGTCTTTTTAGTTTGAAGATTCAACTGCTTAGTAAGAAATTTAAGTATTTTGTTAAAAAATTAGAATGTTTTTTTGAAGATTTGATAATTTTCTAAAAAAACTATTTTTCTGTTAAAAATTAAATTTTTTTGTTAAAAATTAAATTTTTTTGTTAAAAATTAAATTTTTTGTCAAAAATTTGACAACTTTTTTAATTCAACTATTTTCTTGAACATTTTTTTTTAATATTGAAAATTCCTTTTTTTGGAATAGAAGTTCATCTTTGTTGGTAGGAGTATGGTTAAATATATTCTTTTTGATTGAAAATTCAACAATAATCTAGAAAACTTGTCTTTTTATTTTAAAAATGTAACTTTTTAGCGAAACATTTTAGTACTTTGTTGAAAATTTAATTATATTCTTAAATATTTAATAATTTTCTTAAAAATTTAATTTCTTTTGTTACGAATTGAACCATTTTTTACAATTCAACTATTTTTTATGATTTAACTATTTTCTTCGATATTGTTTTTTTATATAAAATTCTTTCTTCTGAATTAGAAGTTCATCTTTTTTGGTAAAAATGTCATCTTTCTTAGTTGTAGAGAATGGATTTTTATGTTTTTTAAAATTGATAATCATTTTTCTTCCTTAGTTAACATTATGTTTTTTGGATAAAAACTAAACAGTGATCTAAAAGATTTGTCTTTTTAGTTTAAAAATACAACTGTTTAATTAAAAATTTAAGTATTTTGTTGAAAATTTAATTTTATTCTTAAAGATTTGATAACTTTCTTAAAAATTTAATTTCTTTGTTAATAATTAATTTTTTTTGTCAAAAGTTCAACTGTTTTTTTTTAATTAAACCATTTTCTTTACCATTTGGTTTTTAGATATAAAATTTCTTCTCCTGGATTCAAAGTTCTATCTTCTTTTGTACAAATTTTATCTTTCTTGTTTGAAGAGAATGTACTTTTATGTATTTTTCAATTGATAAATAATGAATCGCTCTCGCTTGAAAATATTCTTTTTAAACAAAAATTCAACAGTGATCTCACAAACTTTTATTTTTAGATTGAAAATTCAATTCTGTATAAAAATTCAAGCTTTGTGTTGAAAATTAAATAATTTTTTTTCTCTAAATTAGAAATTTATCTTTTTTAGTAAAGCTGTCATATTTCTAATCTGAGAACCCGTCTTCGTTAGTAGAAATTTATTCTTGAATGTTTACAAATTCGGCCGTTTGGTAGAAAATTCGTCATTGTAGAATTAAACTTCCACTATTTGATTCAAAATTGTAAACATTTTATGAAAAATTTACTGGTTTTGTGCAACATTCAAATATTTTGTTGAAATATTAATGTCTCTTTAAAAAATTAAATCTTTTGTAGCGAAATCGCTTGTTTCTTCAACATTCGTTTTCTTATAGAAAATTTCTCCTTCTGGAATCTAAATTCATCTCCCTTAGAAAAAATTTTATCTTTCTTGTTTGAAAAAAAAATATATTCTAAAATAATTTTTTAAAAAATCATCAATTTGGTAAAAAATTAACCTATTTGGTGAAAAATCCATTCACTTAGTTTAAAATTTGGTTATATTTTCAAAGATTCTAGTATTTTTCTAAACACTTAATTTCTGTGTTAAAGATATAATTCTGTTGTTGAAAATACAACTACTTTTTTTTTAAATTTAACTATTTTGTTGAACATTTCTTTTTTTAGATGGAACATTCCTTTTTCCGGACTCTAAATTCATTTTCTAAAGTAAAAATTACATCTTTCTTGTTTGAAGAAAATTTTTTTTTTATTTTTTTCTCAGTTTATGAATAATTTATCATTCTTTATTCAAAAGCATATTTTTTAATTGAAATTCAACAGTTATCTAAAAAATCCGTCTCGTTCATTTTAAAATTTAACTGTTTGCATTGAAATTCAATTATTTAGTTTAAAATTTAACTATTTAGTTCAAAATTAAATCATTTTGTAAATTTAGATTGGAAATTCATCTTTTTTTTACAGAGATGTAATCTTCCTGGGTTGAAAACTCATCTTCTTAGTAGAAGTTTAATCTTGATAGTCTGAAAATTAAGCTACATGGTCAAAAATTAATCTTTTCAGGTTAAATACTCAACCGCTTGGTTAAAAATGCAAGTATTTTCTTGAAAATTTAATGACTTCTTTGAGGATTTGATTATTTTGTTTAAAATTTAATTTTTTTGGAAACTCATCTGTTTGGTCAAAGATTCGCCTTTTTGACAAAAAATTTGTTCTTTTAAAACGGAAGTTTATCTTTTCTGATTATGCGAAATTTATTTTTATTTCTTTTTTAATTGATGAATAATTTATCTTTCTTGGTTGAAAAAAACCTTTGTCATTAAAAATTCAACTTACCAAAGACTATTTAGTAACAGACGCACAACGGGCAAAACCGAAAGGAGAAAACGCGTGACGTGCGCGGTGTTTCAGAAAACGTTTACTGCGCATCAATAGTTTTTAGTGACTGTCTAGTGTCGACGGAATCCTGTAAGCCCGCATTAAAAATTCTTTGATTACATATTTTCTAATTTCTCTTTTGAAAATCATATAATAGTAGTTCAGCTTAAAATAAAATCTGATAGACTTTTGAATATAATTGATCAAACATTTGCTGAAATCCCTTTTTTTAAAAATTATTTTACTATCACTTAGACTCTAGAGAAATGTGTATTATTTATCAGAAAGGATCACTTGGCTTTTGAAATACGTTCTTCATAAGAATCAGTCAACTTCTCTCAGTGACTGTTTTCAAACATTAATTTACGAACCAGGAGTGATAAAATAGCAACTTAAAAGAGCAAATATCTTTTTTTCGTGTAGAGATCAAACTTCATAAGTTGACTTACATTTTGAAAAAACCAAAAAGCGTCTTCACTTTTCAAAGAAAGCCTTTTTTGACCATCCTAATATACATTTAAACACTATAAGCAATTTAAAAATGATACAAGATGGAATAATATAACTGCCTGACGAAAGCTTCTTTTGAGGAGGTCATGGAGGGATATAAATTTAAAATTCTTATCCGATAAATGCTTTTCTCGATTGTTTTCTATAAGAGAGGATGAGTGAAGTATCAGAGAACGAAGGACTTTCGTTTATTACGTTGAAAATGGCTGACCGTGCTTTTCGGGGTTTTATTAAATCCGAGACAATTGGAAACATGACAGCTTCCTAATAAGCTTCCTGCCGGCTCCTCTCTAATATCCTACACCCTCGCGGCGAACATCCTGAAAGGCAATCACTTTCCTGCGCGGCATCCTTTGCAAAAATTGTTTCTCTCCACCCTACAAAACAAACTTGATAAAAATAGACCATTTTAATTAATTCACGATATATTTTCAATTCCAAACTTCACTAAATATAATAAACTTTTTGGGTAATATATAGCTTACTTTGAGTTCAAAGAAAAATTTCAAATGATATAATTTACAAATTGTCTATTAAATAATATTAATAATAAACATTAGGGTAGTTTAGAAAAAAGCTTAGTTTTGTTTTTTAAGGTATGAAGTTTCTGAAAAATGTATCACATATTTTGTTAATGGCCTCTAACCCAAGATTTCACAATTGTACAGAAGAAACAAAAAAGGCGCTCAGGCATGGGCCTACGCACAAATGCAGTTAGGCCCTTATGGCATGTGAACACAAAATTACAAAATGAGAGTATATTAAAAAATGTTTTGTCAGGATATTATTATTCGACCTTGCGAAACTCCCACTTTCGGAAGCATTCCACAAAGTCACCTTCTGTCACGTCTTGAAATCGATTTCCTTTTAGAGGATTCTTTGATTTGTGAAACATCCAAAAGTCACTAGGAGCAAGGTCAAGACAGTATCAAGACTGCCAAAGTAATATAAGACCGTATTATACCAGAAACTGGTGAATAGGCTGCGATGAATGCTCATTCTGACAATGCAAAGATATAGCTTCTGTTTCAAGGTCATAGCCAACCCATGACTTATTCCCAGTATTGGCCTTTTTAAACATTTCCGGATTGTTTCTGATGGATTCCAAATTGCCCTGAGCGACTTTCACTCGAAAATTCATTTGGTCTTCCGTTAGAAACCGTAAAAAGAATTTTGTAGGCACGCGGATCATCCCTAAATCTTGGCTTAAAGTTTCTTAAACAATAATTTTGTAATCCTGAAGTCTCCTTCTATATTTCTCACAGCTGAACGACGATTTTCATGAACTAAAACTCACTCTCGTTCCACTTTCCAAATCATAAAGACGAGTTCCAAACAAAAATGGCAATCTTTAGTGTACGCTCTTTGTTCGGTGCGTTCCGTCATCCTGAAATGCAACGCGTACATGTTTAGACGTTTGCGCAACTGTTTACACTAATCAACTTAAGATTCGTAGGTCCCTGTCAAATCGTGAGTGGGCCTCACAGCCCCCCCCCCCCAAATTAGCAAATACCTGTTTTTGACAATAGCAAAAGGTTGGATACTTTCCGGACAGAGCTTATATGTCAAACTAAAAATATCTCTCAGAAGCAGCAGTTTTTTTTTAATTTTTCTAAAATCTAAAGTAATTTTAATATCCAGAGCAAAGACTGTAGAAGAGCTGTTTTAGAAAAAACATAAAGCTTCTTTTTAGAGCGCCCTGATAAACATAGTATAACAATTTTTAAATAAAAATTCGCGGGTCTGGAAAATAGGACTTGGTAGGCAGAATGGAAAAAGAGGGTTGCAGAACGTCGATATTTATTGCCAAACAACCAGTGAATGTAAAATTCAGTTTTCAATCTAAATGCACTCGTTTTGAAGATGCGAAGGGCAGACGCTTCGCACGCGTCTGAGATAAAATGTTTATTGGCATTAAAACGTGCGGTCCTATTGGAGCCGCTGATCTTAAGTTTGTCTCTCTGGCCCAACAGACTGATTTTATGCTATGGTCAGAAGTTAGGGAGACTTTCGATGACGAAATTGGGTTGGGGGGGGGGGGGTAATTAAGTATTTCGTCAAAATAATAAATTTTATT
>JAUELO010000151.1:3902355-3917031 GCA_032357855.1 Amphibolips quercusostensackenii
TTTATTTATAAAACTAAAACACTCTATGACCCTTTCTTCAGAGGAAAACACTCTACTCCCTCAGACACCCAAATTTCTAATCATTTCCCCACTTCCCCTCAATTACACTCACTCTTACTTACTATCCCTAGTGTCCAATCCCTTATTACACTTCATTTTCCTAAGCATCTTTAACTTCTCCTTACATTTCTTCCTTATTTGCTCCTCTCTCAATTACTCTACGCCTTCTTTCCTCATTTTATATCATTTCCTTCTTTTCTTCTACCCTCATGTCCCATCACTTCCTCCACGCTTTATCCCCTCACTTACTCCATTTCCACACCAACTGATTTCCCATTACTTCCCCTACTACCACACCAACTGATTTTGAATCACTCTCTCTATTTCCTCTCACCCATTTTCTCCTTACTTTATCAACTTCTCAATCCTTATTTCCTGCCACTCACTTTACTTTCCCTCCACCCAGTTCACTTGTATACACACTACTTCCTTCCAATCACTTCCCATACTTTCCTTCCCTAAGTTATTATCACTTCTCCTACGCACCTTTCCTAGTTTTTGCTTTCTTATTACTTATTATTTCTCTGCACATCTCCTACTTTCACTCCCATCATTCCCTTCTTATTTCATCCTCTCTCGTTTCCCCTAAGTCCACTCCCCGCATTTATCTTCCTTTTGCCTTCATCTCTACGCTCATTTCCCATTACCTTTCCCACTTTTCCTTCCCTAAATAACCCTAAATCCTCACCAACTAATTTTTTCATCACTTCCTCTACTTGCCCTTACTTATTTCGACTATCTTTCCCTACTTCTCCACCTTTATTTTCCATCACTTACCCTACTTTCCTTCCACTTACTTCACCTACTTACCCACAAATCATTCTCCATCACTTTACGAACTTAACCTTTCTTATTTTTCATTTATTCTTATATTTACCCTTCTGATTTCACTTTTCTTCTAACCCCACATTTTTCTGCACATCTCCTACTTCCCTTTCCATCATTCCCTCCTCATTCAATCCTCTCTTATTTCCTCTACTTCTCTTCCATTCTTTTCTTGTTATTTCGCCTTCCTTTTACCCTAATTTTTCATTACTTCTCCTACTCTTTCTCCCCTTACTACCCTGTTTCCTTGCACAATGATTTCCCATCACTTTCTCTACTTGCGTCCTCACTTATTTCTCCTCACATCGCCTTTACTTATTTCTTCTCACATCCCCTACTGCCACACCCTCATTTTCCATCAGCCACCTCACCTTCTCTTCACTTACTTCCTCTACTTACCCACTACTTATTTCTTATCACTGTACGTACTTCCTCCTTTTAATTTCTCATTACTTTCTCTATTTATCCTGCCTAATTTTCCTTTCCCTATTATCCTTTACTTTTCTAGGTTCTCCTCCCAACATTTTTTCTCAGATCCCATACTTCTCCACATCACAGTTTCTCTTACAACACCTATTTTCCCTCCCTTTATTTCATTGCACTTTCCCTGCACCTTTTTTCACAATTTTTATATATTTTTCTTTGTCTCCTCAATTTATTTATCATCACTTTCTCTACTCTTTTTTCCATCACTTTTCCTAGGCACCCTCTCTAATTTCCCCTCCCTTATCACCTCTCACCTTTCCAGGTTTTTCTCTATACATTTCCCTCACAACCCCTACTGTCCCTCCCCTTATGTCTCTCACTTCCGCTGCGCCTCCTACCATGATTTCCTTTTATTTTACTTTTTTCCCACCCTTATTTCTTTATACTTACTCTACACTTCTTCCCGTCACTTTCCCTTTTCACCCTTTCTAATTTCCCCCCCTATATTACCTCTAACTTCTCTAGATTCTTCTTTTCCCATTTTTCTTTATATACCCCTACTTTCTTTGCACACATTTTCCCTTACAATCCCATCTTTACTTCTTTTCATTTCAACGCGCTTGTCCTTCTTTGCCTTTACAATTTTTTTCTTACAGCTCCTACTTCTCCCCCTCTTATTTCGTCGCACTTTCTCTGCCCTTCCTGCCATAATTTTCACTTATTTTTCTTTCTTTTCACCCCCCTCCCTTCTTATTTTTTATCACTTCATCTACTCTTCTTTCCATCATTTTCTCTACTCAACGCTTCTAATTTCCCCTCCACTATTACACCTAATTTCTCGAGGTTCTCCTCCCCCTTTTTCTCTTTAATCCCATACTTCCTCTCCCCACAATTTTTCTTACAACCCCTACTTCTCCTTCCCTTATTTTCTCGCACTTCTCCTATGTATTCTCCCCTCAATTTTCCTCATACCCCCTGTTCTTCTCCCTTTATTTTCCATTACTTTCCCTATTATTTCTTCCCTCCCTTTTACTTTTATACACTAATTCATCATTACTTCCTCTACTCGTACGAGGATATAAGGGAAAGTAGGGGGTATAGATTATCAGAATAATATAGCATTCCGTGTTACTCATTTAAACAACGCGTTCGTTCCATAACACTGCACTGACTCTGATGGCTAATCAATTCCTTTAGCAATCACTTCAGGTGAAGAGCTTTAAAAATTCATCATGTGTCATAAATCCTTAATAGTACTCAGGTCTCGTGTTGCATATAGTATTTTATTCCGCTCTCGACCATGGTCGCCTTTTTGGCCTGGAGAAGCGGGTCCGACGCATTTTTTTATGGCTTTGTGCGCGGCTCGAATTCTGATCGACTTGGAGCGCCTTTCCCCTTCATTTATCCCATTTTCCCTCGTCTTTAATCTCTTCCATTTCTCTTCTCCCTCCTTTTTTTTCTTTCCCCCTTCCCTCTTTCTCTCTTTTCATTTTCCTTTTATATTTTCTATGCCATTTTCCCTTCTGCTTTAAACTTTCTCATTTAGCCCTTTCTCCCGTTTTCCTTTTCCTCTTGCCCTTTTCCCATTCCCTCTTTTTCCCTTTCTTATTTCCTTTTACCAATTTTTCTTTTTTCTTTTTTATTTTTCCTTTTCCTTTTTCTCTTTTTTTTCTCACATTTCTCATTGTCATTTTTTTCCTTTCCTTCTTTCGTTTTCCCATTTGCCTTTTTCCTTTGCCTTTTTCAATTTTTTCTTTTTCATTTTCTTTGCCCGTTTTTTCTTTTCTCTTGCCTTTTTCCTTTTTCTCTGTTATCTTTCACCGTTTCCTCCCTTTTCCCATTTTTCCATAATCCCTCTTTGATTTCCCCTTTCCCCTCTGCTTCCCCCTTTTGCCATTTTCCTTTTTCTTCTCCCCTTCTCCCCTTTGCTGTGTCTTTCTTTTCTCTTACCCTTTCCCCTTTGCCCCTGTCCTCTTTTCACTTTTTTCAATTGCCCTTGCCCTTCCAATTTAACCTTTCTCATTTCTCTTTTCCTTGTTTTTCCTCTTCACATTTTCTATTTGATCTTTTCCCTCTTTCATTTTCTACTGCCCTTTCACCTTTTCCTCTTTATCCCTTTCCCTCTTCGCACCTTCTTCCATTTCCCCTTTCCAATTACCCTTTACTTTTTTCCTTTTCCGCTTTGTCTTTTTCCTTCTCCGCTCTTCCCTTTTCCTCTTTCCTTCTGTCCTCTTTTAACGTTTAACTTTTTTTTCCCCTTTCCCCTTTCTGTCTTTTCGTGATGATTATTTCGTGTCGATTTTTTGCCGAACTTCCGTGCCTGAGAACATATTAGTTTAAATAAAAAATTGTAAAAGAAAAAAATGTCAATTTGACTTTTGCCCCTCAAATGCATTTTAGTTTGAAGTACAAAATTATTAACTTTTAAATTAACGATAAAGCATTTCTGTGAAAAGAGTTATTATGTTAAAGACAATTTGATAAGATGTGAAACTCACCTACACTAACAAACTGTCACATTGGCAAAAAAGAATGCGAAAAGCGAGCGAAAACATTAGAGCTTTAATTTTGATAAAGTTAATAAATAAATTTGAAAATTATTATTTATATTATTAATACATATTGTATATAAATTAATGTCTCAGGATTGAGATGATCACAGCCCGATATGTCGAAGGCATTTTTTGTTAGAGTTGGATTTTTATTTTTTTGTCTGCGTGAAGCTTAGCAGTCACGGTTGCATTTTTTTAATGCAAAAAAGTGATCTGATAAGAGCCAGGTGCATGATAAATGAAAAAATTGAATAAAAAATTTTCAGATGTACCGGGTCAGGGATCGAACTCCGGACCTCTAACGTGAAGTGCAAGCGCATAAACAATTGAGTCAGCAAGGGTATTTATTAAATTAATAATAATAATATTAATTATTATTAATAATATGGGAAGAGTGAGAAAAGGAATTGTAAGATAATGTATAAATTTTAGATTAATCTAGGATTTCCGTGTTGCCTTATCAGGCAACGCGTTCGATCCATTACACTGCTTCAACACAGTACGCTGATAAATCTCTTTAGCAATAACCCCAGGCGAAGAGCTTCCAAAAAGTCACCATACGTCATAGATCACACAAAAATACTTTTTTATTGTTTCACATTATGTAGAGACGTTGGATTTCAAGTTCCCTGACGTCTAAGAATTATAATTTAATAATATTTTTAATTGCGAAAGTTAAATTGATAATTTTTTAGCGGTAGGACAAACAAAAAAATTAATTAAAAAAAATAACATCATTATCTTATGAATAAGTTTTAGCAATAAATGAAAAATATGTAATGAAAAAAGTTTAAATAAATAAATAATAAAAAACACATAGAATAAAAAATAAATAAAAAAATTTGAAATGACGCAACGAGTCTTGGAGTACGTGGTCGGCATAAAATTCGATGTCGGAACGAGACAGCTGCGGCCCTCGTTCGATTTCGAATAAAGTTAATTGAAAAACATTGTGTGGCTCGGTAGGGTGGCGCATCGCGGGAGAGTTAGCAAAATTAATATTTCGTATAGTCCATCGGAGAGGACGCATCAGGGATTGATCGCACCCAGCGTGTTAAGCTAGATTTTTCAATGAAATAGCATCCACGATTGCACAGAATCAAATCAAACAAAGAAAGAAAAAATATTTAGATAACGAAAAATTCACGAATTTTAAGAAAACACAGGTTGGCCTTTTTTATCATTGAAAATAATTTCTGTTTTTTTCTGGTTCGCAAAAAGTTCTTAAGATCATTGTATCTAAAAACTTCAAATTAATAAAGCCGCAGTCGTAAAATATTACATTTTTTAAAAAATAGTTGAATTTTCATTAAAAAAAAATTTCTAACCAAAAGAGATAAGTGAAAAATAATTTTATTTAATATGATTTAATTTAATTAATTTGATTTTTTGAAGAGATAGTTTGTTTACTTCAAGTAGACTTTAAAAAAAAAGAGTTGAGTTATCAATTAAAAAGTAGAATGGTTTGAAAAATAGTTGATTTATTAATTAAATAATTTAAAAACTAGGCAAATCCTTAAATTTTCAACTAAAAGAGATATAACGTCATTGAAAAATAGTTGAATTTTCAAGACAGAAAGAATGAATTTTAGAACACAGTTCAATTATCAAAATGAAACCCTAACCAAAGATATGGACCTTCAACTATATTTATGAAATTATTTTCTAACCATAAAAAATGAATTTTTAAAAAAAGAGTTTAACATTTGACCTAAGTGTTAAATCTTCAACCCAATAGTTAAATTTTAAACTAAATAGATAAAGTTTTAAAACTTCAAAATCAAAATTTCAGTTTGAAAAAATTAAACCACAAATTAAACGAATTTTCAACAAAATATTTAACTTTTTGTTCAAAATATAAAGTTCAACCAAAAAAGAATGAATTTTAAACAAAGAAGTTCAACTTCAAAGCAAGTAGTTGGAGTTTTGCGAAAAAAAAACTTTTTAAGAAAATAGTTTAATTTTTAGAAAAAAAGATTAGAGTTTAACAAAATAATTGGATTTCTTACTAAATATTAGTATTTTTACCTAAGCGAGATAAATTCGGAACCAAAAATATAATGGTAGACTTTTCAGCAGAAAAAAATCGAAAAATCGAGAAAAGGGGAAGTTTTTTTAAAAGAAAAAAAATAGAATTCTTTGAAAAAGGAAAAATGTGTTACTGGACGGCTTTTAGTCTGTTAATTTTATGTCTAACTTAATTTTAATTTATTTCACTTAATTTAATATTAATTATATATTGGGTATAAATATAATAAATATAATAACATTAAATTTGTAAATGTTTCAAATATTAGCATCTTAAGCAATTTGAATATGAAATTAATAAAAACATTTTTAAATTTGAATAACATTTTAGTTAAATATTTATATTTGTTAAATTATATTTCTCATATTAATAAATTATTTGATCAAACTTCCTCTATATTTCGCATTAACTCTTTTGATATTTCAACATTTTTTATTTCTATTCTGATTTTCTTGCATATTTCATAATAATTTTAGTAAAAATTAAAACATATTTACATATTATTTGGAAAATTAAATACATTTACTTAATTTACAACATTATACACATATAAAAAATCACGTAATTGGAACAGGCGTATTTTAAATATATTTGAAGTTTTATTATACAAATTATATCTAATTTTTATTTATATAACCTTTAATTATATAATTAATTAATTTCACTTATTTAAAAAAAAGATTAATTTTAATCTTTATTTTATTTCATATTCTGAAAAAAATTAATCAGTTAATAATTAGTTGATCATTTTACAAAATAAAAAGCATTAAACTATAATTTTCATAATAAAAATTCAAATAATTTTTTCTTGATTTTTAAAAAATTAGAAGTCTAATTTATTATAATTTGATTTATTATTGTTTTAAACTAATTTTAGAAAATGTTAGTTTTAATAAAATCTGTGAGTATAATTAATGTTTAAGTTCACAGCATGAGAAGCATGAAACAATTATTTTCACTGAAAGATTAAAAAAATTTTTACCGTATTTAATATTTTTTTAAAGTTGAAATTTCATTTCTAAAAATTTGAATTATTAATAATCTTTTATACTGATTTTCAAAGGAATTAAACTGTAGGTACATATAATTTTAAAAATTAAATTCAGGTCCTCATTTTACAACATCACAAACATTTCGAAAAAATATATAATTGTTATAGATATATTATAATTATAAATATAACAAAAATAATTATATAATCGTAACATTTTACATGAAAAATAAATTTCATCATATAAATAATAGCCAATATCGAATTACGTGATCTTAAACAAAACAAAATTATTAATATTAATCATTTCAATTTCAATATTTACTTCATTCAGTATTGTGAAAAGAATTAATCAGTCAATTATTATTTCATTAGTTTAATATGGTAAATTAATTAAATTAGTTAAAAAGAAACATTCATTTCTTAAAACTTAAATTACTAACAAGCTTTCAAACTAATTCTAGAAAATAAATTTTAATGAAATCAATCAATAATTAATTCATCAAATCGCAGCATGAAAAGCATCAAACAATTATCTTCATTGAAGCCTTTAAGCAATTTTTAAATTATATATATTTTTCATTTGAAATTGTATTTCTACACAGGGTGTTTAAAAAGTAACCAAACACATAAATCATTTTCCAGGTAAAATATTTTTTCAAAAAACCAAGGTCATTTTTGGAGTAACTTTTAACAAAGAATCCATTTGTGACCTCGAATTGGACCTTGAGCTTGACCTTCAATGTTATTTCAAGGTCAAATTTGTTTTTTTTTTTTTAATAGGAACCCCTATTCTTAAGAACGGCAAAAACAAAGTTGACTTTGAAATAACCTTATAGGTTAAGCTCAAGGTCAAATTCAAGATCACCACTGGATTCCTCGATAAAATTCACTCCAAGAATGACCTTGGCTTTTTGAAAAAATATTTTACCTGGACAATTATTTAGGTGTTTCGTTACTTTTTAGACAGTCTGTACATATTTTATTTATTAATAACTTTAAAAACTAATGCGAAAATAAAGTAAAATATATGAAAATATAATTTTAAAAATTAAATTCACATACTTATTTAACAACATCACAAACATTTAAAAAATATATAATTGTAATTGAGGTATTTTATAGAAAAAAAAAAATTTTATTATGAAAATAATTGCTCATATTAAATTACAATACCTTGAAGTAAATAATAAATTTGTGTTACTCGATTCAAAAACAACTCAAATTTAATATTTATGTAATCTAATATTTTTAACCAAATTAATTCGCTGATAATAATTTTAAAAGTACATTGAAACATTAAAAAACTTTTTGCATTATATATATTTTTTTATTAAAAATTGTATTTATTCTACACATTTAACTTATTAATAAACTTTTATAATAATAAGGAAAAAATCAAAACATATGTGTATATAATTTTGAATAATGTTTATAATGTAAATGTCATATGTTATACTATGAATTTTATAATGTAAATATCATAATAATAATGTTTTTTCTAGAGTCGCGAAAAAATTATAAAAAATGATTATAGGAAATTCATCATAGACCTATAATGAATTTCCTATAAATGTTTTTTTTACAGCATCGCGAATATTTAGAAAAATTAAATAATTGTCATAAGAGTATTTTAAATGAAAAATTAACTTTCATTATGCAAATTATAGCCAAACTTGAATAACATGACCTTGAAGTAAGTAATAAATTAATGTTACTGACTTAAAAATAATTAAAATTCAACTTAGTGTTATTTAATTTTTTAAACAAAAAATCAATCACCTAATAATTCATTAATCAGTTTACAAAATAAGAAGCATTATACTTTCATTTTTATCAAAACATTCAAACAATTTTTACTTTATATTTTTCTTTGAATTCAAACTTTCATTTTTTTAAATTTTATTTATTATTAAATTTTTATTCTATTTGAAAAAATGTAAGTTTGAAAAATAAATTAATTACTAACTAATTAATTACTTCACAACATAAAAAGCATTAAACATTATTTTCATTGAAACATTTAATAATTTTGACTTTTTATTTTATTTGAAAATAATAATCGCATTTCTAAAAATTTAAATTATTAAAACTCTTATATATTAATTCCAGGAAAAATGGGAACATATGTACATATAATTAAAAAAATTAAATTTAGATAATCTTTCCCAACATCACGAACTTTGACGAAAATTACATATTTGGAATAAAGGGATTTTAAAAATATAATTAAACTTTCATTAAAAAAATTATATTGCTAATGTTCAATTATTGAAACTTAAACTGAATAATCAATTTTTGCACTAAATAAAAACAAATCAAAACGAAAGCTTTATGTAACTTTAGTTTGTAAAAGCAATTAATAAACTTTTAATTTATTAATTATTTCACAAAATAGGAAGCTTTAAACAGTAATTTTCATTAAAAGATGCAAACAATTTTTGCTTTATATATTTTTTGGAATTTGACTTCCATTTTTGAAAATTTTATTGATTAACAACCTTTTAATTTTATTCCAAAAAATATGATTTTAAATAGAATCAGTTGATAATTAATTAACCAGATCACAACATGAAAAGCACCAAAAAAATTATTTTCATTGAAAGATTCAAATAATGTTGTTAATTTTTTTTTATTCACAATTTCGTTTTAGTACATTTAATTTATTAAAAACTTTAGAACTTAATAGCACAACATAAATAGCAATTAAGTGAAAAATTCAAATAATTTTTACTTCATATTGCACGATATTGTGAAATATTGTATCGTATTGCAGAGTACACCATATTGCAGAAGTAATTAACCTGTCGGAATATTCATGCAGATTTCGTGAAAGCAACCACATTTTGCTTCATATTTTTAAAACTCTTCTCTTTCATAAAAATGACTACAATAAATTCTGAAAAGCGACTTTTTGGGGTAATATTATTTAAGAAGAGTTTTTAGAACACCACATAAATCATCGTCCAGTTCAACCCGGGACATACTCGAATCAGCTTTCCCTTCCTTGGTTTTCGAGGTTTCTCCGGGAATTGGATACGGTGGTCTGGAAATTGAATAAAGAAGAGAAACGTGACGATCCAAAAACAATTTGGCAACGAGGAACTTGCGTGACGAGGAGAAATTGATATGTCTCCATGAATTCGTTGCATGTAGCTTTTGAATTTCCTTCTTTCTGTACAAAAACGATTGACATTTGCTCAAATATGAAATCGCAATTGAACTGAATTTCAGACTTTACACTCTTTTCCCTTTTTTTTTCCTTTTTACCAAAATTTTCCTTTTGATAGATCCTAATGAAAAAATCAACAATTTTTGGGTCAAAGAATTCATCTTTTTTGGTTAAAAATTTAACTATTTTGTTTTAAACTTGATTATTTTTTCTAATGTCTTTTTTTTAAGTCGTAATTTCAAATTTTCTTTTAATAAGTTCTTTCTTTTTGATTTAAAATTTATCTTTTTGGTAAAAATGACATTTTTTTGTTATAAATGAACATTTTTGTTGAAAATTCAACTAATTTTTTTTTTAAATCGTCTTTTTGTCTTGAAAACTATGTTGTCTGGTTAAAAATGCAATTGCATTTGATTATTATTGTTTAAAAATTTGACCATTTGGTACAAAATTCATCTTTGCAGGTTGAAAATTTAACTATTTATTAAAAAAGTTAAATATTTTGTTTTGAAATTTATTTATTTAAAAAAATTTTTTTTTAAATTTGATTTTGTTGTAAATTTAGGTGTTTTAATAAAAAAATTTCTGTTTTGTTAAAGATTTATCCCTTTAGATTAAAAATCCATCTTTTTTTGTAGAAATTAAATCATTCTTGGTTATAAAATGAATTTTTTTTTAAATTCCACTTTTTAGGTTGTAGTTTCATTTTTTTTTTTATATTTAACCTTTTTGTTGAAAATTCATCTTTGTAGGTTTAAAATTCAACTATTTTTTTATTTTAAATTCAAATATTTTGTTGAAAATTAAATTATTTTGTTCAAAGTTAAATTATTTGCTTGAATTAGTATTTACTAACAATATTTATCATAATATATATATATATATATATATATATACATATATTTATAATAATTATTTTATTTAATTAAAATTCATTTCTTTGTCGAAATTTAATTTTTTTTAATGCCACTATTACGGTGAAAATTTGTCCTTTTCAATGAAAATCCATCTTTGTTGGTAGAAATAACATTTTTCTTGGTAAAAATAAATTTTATTGTTAAAAATTTAACTGAATTCTATAAAAAATGGTCCTTTTGTCCTGAAAACTTAACTGTCTGCTTGAAAATTCGACTTTTTTAAGTTGACATTTAATCTATTTTGTTTAAGGATTCGAGTATTTTTTTAATTCTTCTTTTTATACTAAAATGTTAATTAAAATATTTTTGTGAATATTTGAGTTTTTTATTCTTATTTAAATTCAACTATTTATTGAACAGCCGTCTTTTTGGATAAAAAATGGGTCTTTTTTATTTTTATTAAAAATTTATCTTTTTTGGTTAAAAAGTCCTCTTTAATGGTTATAAAATGAACTTTTTGTTAAAAATTATACTTCTTAGATTGTTGCCTAATCTTCCTTTTTTTAATGTTTAAGCATTTGGTTGATGATTCATCTTTGTAGGTGTAAAATTCAACTAATATGAAATCGCTATTGCACTGAATTTCAATCTTCACATACTTTTAATATTTTTTCTCCTTTTTACAAAAATTCTGCTTTTAATAGATCCCAATAAGAAAATTCCATAATGTTTGAGTTAAAAAATTCATCTTTTTCTGTTAAAAATTAAACTATTTTGTTCTAAACTTGATTCTTTTTTCTAGTGTCATATTTTTAGGTCGTAATTTCAAATTTTCTGTCAATAAATTCTTTCATTCTGATTTAAAATTTATCTTTTTCATAAAAAAGACATCTTTGTTTCTTAAAAATCAAAATTTTTGTTGAAAATTTAATTAATTTTTAAAAAATACTCTTTTTGTTTTAAAAATTCTATTATCTGGTTAAAAATGCAATGGTATTTGATTAATATTGTTCGAAAATTGGACTATTTGGTACAAAATTTATCTTTGCAGGTTAAAAATTTAATTATTTGGTTAAAAAGTAAAATATTCTGTTGAGAAATTTATTTATTCATCAAATAATTTTTTTTATGATTTGATTTTGTTGGAATTTTAAGTATTTTTGTAAAAAATTTTCTGTTTTGGTGAAGATTTATTCCTTTAGATTTAAAATTCATCTTTTTACGTAGAAATAAAATCTTCCTCGGTTATAGAAGTAACTTTTTTGTTAAAAATTTCACTTCTCAGGTTGTAGTTTAATTTTTGTTTGTTTTTATGTTTAACCCTTCTGTTGAAAATTTATCTTTGTAGGTTTAAAATTAAAATATTTTGTAATTTAAAATTTAACTATTTTGTTAAAAATTGAATTATTTTTTTAGGCTTTAATTTTTTGATTAAATTTTTATTTACTAACAATATTTATCATAATATATATAATAATTATTTTATTTAATAACAATTTATTTTCTTGTCGAATTTTTTTTTTCGAAAATGCCACTATTTCGGTTAAAATTTGTTCTTTTGGATTGAAAATTCATCTTTGTTGGTCAAAATAACATTTTTCTTGGTCTAAAATAAATTTTATTGTTGAAAATTCGACTGATTTCTACAAAAATGGTCCTTTTGGCCTGAAAACTTAACTATCTGCTTGAAAATTCAACTGTTTTAAGTTGATGTATAATCTTTTTGTTTGAAAATTCGAGCATTTTTAAACAATTCTTTTGTGCATACTAAAACATTAATTAAAATATTTTTGTGAAAATTTATGTTTTTTGTTTTAATTCAAATTCAACTGGTTTGTTGAACAGCCTTTTTTTTGGTTAGAAAATAGGTATTTTTTTATTTTTATAAAAAACTTATCTTTTTTGGTTAAAAAGTCCTCTTAAATTGTTATGAAATGAACTTTTTTGTTAAAAATTATACTTTTCAAATTGTTACTTAATTTTTCTTGTTTCAATATTCAAGTATTTGGTTGAAAATTCATCTTTGTAGTTGTAAAATTCAACCAATATGAAATCGCAATTAAACTGAAATTCAGACTTCACACTCTTTACCCTTTTTTTTCTCCTTTTAACCGAAATTCTCCTCTCAATAAATTCCAATAAAAAATTCCAGAATGTTTTGTTCAAGGAATTCATCTTTTTTATTAAAAATTCAACTATTTTGTTTTGAACTTGATTTTTTTTCTAATGTCGTATTTTTAGGTAGTAAATTCAAATTTGTTGTCAATCACTTTTTTCTTTTCGATAAAAAATTTATCTTTTTCATAGAAATGACATCTTTCTTTGTTAAAAATTAGCATTTTTGTTGAAAACTCAAATGCAAAAAAAAAAATAGTCTTTTCGTCTTAAAAACTCTATTATCTGGTTAAGAATAAAATTGTATTTGATTAATATTGTTTGAAAATTCGACCATTTGGTACAAAATTCATCTTCGCAGGTTAAAAATTCAACTGTTTAGTTAAAAAGTACAATATTTTGTTTAAAAATTTATTATTTTTTTTAATATTTGATTTTGTTGGAAATTTAAGTGTTTTAATAAAAAAAATTTCTGTTTTGGTAAAGATTTATCCCTTTAGATTAAAAATTTATCTTTTTTCTAGAAATTAAATCTTTCTTATTAAAAGAATAGACTTTTTTGTTACAAATTTTATTTTTTGTGTTGTAGTTTAATTTTTGCTTGTTTTTATATTTAACCTTTTTGTTGAAATTTCATCTTTGTAGGTTTAAAATTAAAATATTTTGTAATTTAAAATTCAACTATTTTCTCGAAAATTAAATTATTTTGTTCAAGGTTTAATTATTTGATTCAATTATTACTTACTAACAATATTTATCATAATATATACAATAATTATTTTATTAAATAAAAAATCATTTCCTTGTCGACATTTTTTTTTCGAAAATGCCACTATTTCGGTGAAAATATTTTCTTTCGGATTAAAAATTCATTTTTGTTGGTCAAAATAACATTTTTCTTAGTTGAAAATAAATTTTATTGTTAAAAATTTAACTGATTGCTACAAAAATGGTCCTTTTGTCATGAAAACTCAACTATCTGCTTGGAAATTCGACTGTTTTGAGTTGATGTTTAATCTTTTTGTTTAAAATTCGAGCATATTTTCAGAATTCGTCTTTTTATACTAAAACGCTAATTTAAATATTTTTGTAAATATTTGAGTTTTTTATTCTGATTATAATTTAACTGTTTTGTTAAACAGCCGTCTTTTTGTATAGAAAATGGGTCTTTTTTATTTTTATTAAAAATTTATCTTTTTTGGTCAAAAAGTCCTCTTTCATGAACTGTTTGTTGAAAATTATACTTCTTAGATTGTTGCCTAATCTTCCTTGTTTTAATATTTAAGCATTTGGTTGAAAATTCATCTTTGCAGGTGTAAAATTCAATTAATATAAAATCGCAATTGAACTGAATTTTAGACTTTACACTCTTTTTCCTTTTTTTCTCCTTTTTACCAAAATTGTCCTTTGAATAGATACCAATAAAAAATTTCACAATTTTTGGTTCCAAGAATTCATCTTTTTTGTTAAAAATTGAACTAATTTATTTTAAACTTGATTCTTTTTTCTAATGTCGTATTTTTAGGTCGTCATTTCAAATTTTCTGTCAATAAATTCTCTTTTTGATTAAAAATTGATCTTTTTCATAGAAATGACATCTTTCTTTGTTGAAAATTAACATTTTTGTTGAAAATTCAACTAGTTTCAGA
>JAUELO010000151.1:3939695-3956146 GCA_032357855.1 Amphibolips quercusostensackenii
TGAGAAATAAAAAAAAAAAATTCTTAAAAACGTTGTTTTTCTTGGTCAGGCCGGAAACTTATCAATCCACCCTCGTAATGTTAACATTCACATCCCTTTGAAAATTAGTTAAAATTATCAATTAGAATATTTTCCTCAATATTATAAATCATTTTTATCAAAGCTCATTTTTGAATTTCTTTACAAGCAACCTTTCTGAGAAATTCTCTACTACAGTAGTCCCATTATTATAAATGAATTATTTTGTGTTCATTTTTAATCGATTTTCCACTTTATGATTTCTTCACTATCCTGTACCGAGTTAAGGTCCGTGGCGGCGATACGGTTGATTTCCGGTAACAAAGCGTCGACAGAGCGCGCGAATTGGCCAAGTTACGAACTAATTTACTCTCGAAATTAATCCGGGAACAGAAGCTCGTCAGTTTCTAAAATAATAATTATAATAGAGTGCAGAGTTGTGTGGAGCCCTTCCCTTTGCCTCCTACATCATTCATTTCTGATGGCTTAAAAGAGAATAGCCTGGCCCCTGCATTGTCCTTAAACTGAATTCTAATTATCATAAATCTTATAATCTGATGCCTATTAATAGCTAAAATAATAATCTACCTTTTGCACTCCCAGTCTGACATAAAACATCAAAACGACTTGAAAAGTAAGGTTAATGTAGGAAGCAATTTAGCTTAAAAAAGATCAGCTAAGAAAATCATTTTCGAATGTTAGCGGCAATTTTTTTCCTTTAGGTAACTTAAATTCATGTTTGAGAGGGAATGTCCCTCGGGATCATTAACACTTGCTATAAATATTAATCAATCAATAAAATATCGCATTTCTAACTTTCAGAAAAAAATTAACACAAGCTATGTTAACAGCGCCGTCTGGTTTGTTAATCGATCACTAAAATCGATTTAAATTGACTTCTGGCGCCATATTTAAAACAGAAAAATTATTCCATAAATCGATTTTAGTTATCGATCGTGATACCAGATGGCGCTGTTAACATAGTTTCTGCTTACTTTCTTTTGAAGTTGAAAATGGGACATTTTATCAATTTAATAATATGTATCGCAAGTTTTGACGATCACTAGGGACTTTCTCCCTCAAATATGAGAATAACTATTAAGTTGTTGAGTTAACTTCTGTGGTTGTTTCTAAATTTATATGAATTCAATTTCACTAGAAATCTTGAGAAAATTATAGAATATTTTAAATTCAGATGTATTAAACAAAATTACAACAGAAAAGCCGATCTATAACCAAATAATTGAATTTTTAAAGAAAGAGATGTAATAGTAGATATTTTAAACCAAAAAGTTTTTTATATTAAAATACAATTTATTTTTTCGAAAAAAGACAAATTTTCAATAAAATTTTTGTTTTTTTAAACTACAAAACAATATATTTACCAAAAGACATGAATTAAAAAAGGAAAAGTTTAATCTTTTAACTGAAAATATATACTTATGACAAAAATGTTCATTTTCAACCATATAATCAAATTTTGAATAAATGAATTTTCTATCGAGAAGATTAATTTCGAAAAAGAAAAAATTATAAATTTTTAACTACAATAATAAATCTTCATAAAAAAGGCTTTTTAACAAAGTAGTTAAACTGTTTACCAAGTAGTTGTATATTCAATCAAAAAGAAAAAATCCCCAACAAAAGATTTAATATTTCGTGTTTTAATCCAAAATTATTTTAATTTCGAATTAAAAACAATTAGATTCATAATAAAATTTGTCATCACAGTTAAATGCTTAACTAAAAAGATTAATTTTCCACCAAGAAGACTTACTTCCTGAAAAAAAAACAAATTTTCTGCAAAGTAGTTACGTTTTCAACCAAAGAGATGAATTTTGAACTAAAATTATAAATCTTTAGCATTCAAGCTTTTTACAATTTATGAATTTTTTCAACAAATTATAGTTTACATTTTAATCAAGCAATTAAATTTTCAAACAAGACAGATGAGTTGTTAAACAAAAATGTAATATTTGAGAATCAAACTAAAAGTATTTTAAATTTCGAATCAAAACGTTTTGAATTTATTTAAAAAGACAAATTTTCAACAAAATAGTTATATCCCCAACCAAAAAATGATATTTGTTTTCAACCTAACATTTACAATTTGAAAAAAATATGTAAAAAGAAATAAACTTTTAAATGAAAGAGCCGAATTTTCAACAAAGTTGTGGTATTTGCGAAAAAAAAAGATTTTTCGGTACAAAAAAAAATTGTAGGCACATTAAAAAACTAAGGAAAAAATTATTTTCGATACAAAATAAAAATTTAGAGTTCCTTTTTTTAATTTTCTTAGTTTACTTGCATTAAGGTTTTGTAAATATTACTTTTTTAGCTTTCTCATAAAAATACAAAATTTTTTTGAAGATTTAATATATATGTCGAAAAAGTATCTAAGATTTTTTTTTTAATTTTTTATATATTTATAAGACTTTTTGACGCTTAAACAAGATTTAAGAATATTTTACAAATGTTCGGAAATCTTCCAAAGTTTTAAAATATTTTTAATTTCTTGAAAGTTCTAAAATTTTAACTATTTCTATAATCGTTTTAAAAGCTTCTGGATTAATTTTTGACAATTTTTGAAATTTTTTATAATATTCTATAATTTTAATAAATATTGTCTTAGACGTAGTTGAAAAAAATAAGGAATCACTTTAAATATACCGAGGAATGTTAAGAATTTTTTTATCACTCTCAAATCTTTTTTAAAAATCTTTAAAACCTTTAAAGTTATATTTTAAAATCGTGAACATTTATATTTTGTTTTATGTTGTTTTACATTTTTTTATTATTTTACAACATTTTTCATTATTTCAAAAATTTTGTTATTATTTAAAAAAACTTTTTATTATTATTGAATTTTGTATCATTATAAATTTTTAAAATTATTTTTCAAATTTAGTCTTAAAAAAATTTTTTTTTTAACTTCTGAATATCTTAAAATGGTTGACATTTTTTCTAATATAACAAGAAAGCCTGCAACATGAAATTATTTCCTTCAAATCCTTTAGATTCTTTTTTGTTGTTTTGAAATTCTTTTGAAAGTGTAAATATTGAATTTAATGAAATATAATTAAATTGACAGGAGTTCGAGTGAAATGAGAAGAATTCGTCAAAATACATAAGAATTCTGAATGAATGTTTATAAAAATTTTAATTATTTAAATGTCAATGAATTATATATAATTCAGCGAATTTAGAAGAATTTCAATAAATTCAAACGAATTGAGAGAGAGGCAGAGAAAAAGAGAGAAAATCAGAAGAATTCACAAAAACAAAAAAAAACAAAAAATTCAAGAATTTGAAATCAATTATTGAGAATTCAGGTTAAATTGAAAATTAAATAAAATAAGTTTGAGAAAACTAACATATTCCGTTAATTTCAGTAAACTTTTAGTGAATTTAGAAGAATTTTAAAAAGTTCAAAAGACTTTGATAAAATTACTTAAAATTTAAAAGAATAAAATTTGAAAAAATTTAAATAAAAAATCAAGAAAAATTACAATAATTTGAAAAAAATTGAAAATAATTTAGAATAAATTAATAAGAATTTAGGATTAACTCCAAATAAATTAAAATGAATTAAAAAAATGTTACAATTTAAAGCGTTCCATTAATTTCAGTAAAGTTTGAGTGAATTTCGGAGAATTCAAGTAAAATTAATGACATTCATATAAAATAATTCAAGTTAATTAATCAAAATTTTTAAAATCCAGCAAAAATACAGTGAGTTTAGATAAATGAGAGTAAATAGAAAAAATGTATAAGAATCTGATAAAATTTACATGAATTCGAGGTGAATTTAAAATTCACAGATTAAACCTAAAAAAAATTGAATATTTAATTTTTTTTATTAAAATTATTAGATTTCAAGATAATTTCAAAGAAATTCAAAAGAATTAAAAGAAAATTAAATAAGATTTAGACATTCTTGAGTTTCCTATTTATATTTATTCAAAAAAGTAACAGAGTAGTTAAATTTTCGAAGAAATACTTTCATTTTTAATCAAAAATTTTAATTTTCAAAAAAAAAATAGTTTAATTTGCAACCCACAATATAGACTCCTAGCAAATAGTTTAATTGTTTCTCAAACTGTTTAATGTTTAAGCCAAAAAATTTTATCTGCGACCAATTAGTTGAAGTTGTAACTAAAATAAAGAATCTTCAACCCAAAAAAAATTAAATGTTTTTTAAGTAGTGGATTTAAAACCATGTGGTATATTCTTGAACTAAAGAAATGAATGCTCAACTATAAACAAAACAATTGATATTTCAACAAAAAAAGATTTTATTTTTTGACCTAACTCAGTAAATTTAACCAAAAAAATGACAACAAAATATTTGAATCATCAAACAAAGAAGATTTATGGGCACCCAAAAAATTGCATTTTTAAGCAGAAAGGGTGAATTTTTGAAATAAAAAAATAATTATCTACCAAAAAGAAAAACTAATTTTCAACACAATACTACTTCAAAAAAGAAGCGAAAAACAATTTTTAAAAAATGTTTTAATCTTATTGAATTTTTTATATTAAATGACCTGTAGTACAGAAATTTTTAACCTTTTTAAAAAAATAAGCCACGTATAAAATTAAAAAAAAAATAAAGTGTTTTTCGAATTTTGTACCTCGACTTCAACTTGTTGCATAATCTAGGGAAATTGTAGAAAAAATCTTAAATTTTCACCACGCGGTCTTTGAAGTCTTATTTTTGATTTGAATTGATAAAATTTTAAAAATCTTAACGGGTTTTTGAGATACAACTAAAAAAAGTCCAGGTCTCCAATGTCAAGTTTCAATCTGTAATCACCGCTGTCGACCGCGAGAGCGGTAACCGACGACAATTTCTCATATTTTGTTCCTTAACTTCAACTAGTGCTGTGTGTCAAAAAAATCACGGAAAAAAATTAAAATTTACAGAACTTGATCTTTAAAATCCTTTCTTGGATTCAAGCTCAAAAAACTTAAAAAATTGTCACAGGTTCTTAAGATATGCCAACAAATGTCCAAGCGTCTCTGCGTCGAGTTTTAGTCGGCGATCACCGATTTCAGACGGGTGACTGAAACTCGGCACAGACACGCTTGCGTATTTTTATTCGTTTTTCGAAAACTCGTAAAGATTTTTTAAATTTTATTATCTTAAATCAAAGCCAAGACTTCTAAGACTGCGTGTTAAAAATTTCAGATTTTTTCTACATTTTCCACAAATTACGCAACAAGTTCAAGTCAAGGTAAAAAAATCGAAAAATTCTTGCATTCTTTTTTTAAACTCCTCACGTTGTATATTTCCTTTGAAAGGTCAAAAATATCTCTGCCAGAAATCAATCGACGAAGAATTGAATAAGCTTTTAAACGCCGTTTTAAAAAAGTTTCTCGCTCCTTTCTTATACGAGTAATCACTTTTTAAAGTCAAAAGTGATTTTTAAAAGTACTCGTGCTAGTCTTACCGACAATTTCCGACCGTGGTCTCATATAAATTAAATATATAATATAATTATAAATAACTTTTAAAAGAGATAATTATAAAAACTTGTAAAAGAGTGAAGCTTTGTCAACCAATTTTATATGCGGACGCGTGCGCCCCATTAATGCAGGCCATGAGGTGGAGTACGTCAGTGAGAGTACTGCAGTAGCGAATATGGGAAATTTAATGCGGGGCCAATACAAGTCAATTAAAATAGGCGTAGGGCGTCCGGCAATCCTAATTACGTAATGCGACAACCAGGGGCGGATCGAAAGGGGTGGGACCTGCTACAAAAGAAGATTAGCGTTTCGCATGAATAATACCGACAGCAACAATGCGAATACTATTGTCAATCGCGGATGTCATTTCGCGATAGGAAAATCGGTTTCGCACCGTCGACGTATAGGCACGCATTCAAATCGATCGATACACCTTTTTTTTCATTTTTATCGACTTATCTTCTCACATCCGTCCGCAAAAAATATGCGCTGTTTATAGCCATGCAATTTTTTTTTACATGTACATTCCTGCGCACTCGTGGTTTAGTTACTAAAAACTTTCTGGATTTATGCTTGAAAGTGTGAAAAGTAGAGAAAAAGTTTATTGGAATTTATTTTTTGTTGGTGGAAAATTGATGTTATGAAAGAGCTTCAATATTTATTTATTTGAGGGGAGATTTCGTCAATTTAACAAAAAGCATAAATATTCCTAAAATTCTATTTTCCCTAATGTTTATATTAACTAAAATTGTGTGACGGAATCATTCTTTTACAGCAGTTTTATTTTACTGAAATTTAATTTTATATCATTTCAATTTTACTGAATAACATAATTTTAATTCTATTAAATCGTAATTTGAGGGCCCGGATGCAATAAGTGCACCTAAGATTTTTTCTGGCAAAGACAAAGTCTCCTGGATTATATAAACAAAAATGTTGATTTTAATTTTTTAATTATGTGTCTGGATGTTAGATTTTATTGTCTATTTTCTTTTACCTAAAAAAATAGTTGAAGTTGTTTTATTTTTCAAATTAAAGTGAAAAGTGGTCTTCTTGAGAAAAATTAACCATAATTATTTTTTCACTTTAACTTGTAGTAAATTAGACTTTTCTTTATATATTAAATTGAAAATAGATACAGTAGACCCAATTTATTAGATTTTGAAACATTTCAAGGATTTTAATAAATTCTAAAAATTTTTCAAAAATTTCTTAAGATTTCACAAAGATTTTTAATATTCTAATGATTTATAATTAATGCAAAAGATTTAAGATAAATTTTACAAATATTTTAAAGAAATCACGATAATTTCAAAAGATTTTAAGGATTTCAAAGATTCTAACAAGGTTGCAATACGCCTGATTTTAAAGATTTTAAAACATTTTAAATACCTTAAACAAATTCAAAATTTTGTAGGAGATTTCAAAAGATTTCACAAAAATTTTGAAGATTCTATACGATTTCAAAAGGTTTTAACAAATTTGAAAAGATTTCAATGATTTCAAACAAACACAAAGGATTTCACAAAGATTAAAGAAAGATTTCACAAATATTTCAAAAATTTTATAAGTATTTCGAAATATTTCCAGAATTTCAAAACATTTCAAGGATTTTAGACGATTTAAAAAGGTTTTATCAAATTTTAGAAGATTTGAAAAGACTTCATAAGCAGAGTTTAAAGAAAGATTCAATAAATATTTTAAAGATTTCCAAGATTTCAAGGATTTCTAAGACTTTACAAAAAATCTAAAATATTCCCAAAGGTTTCACAAAGATGACTTATGTTCTTGAAAAATAAGAATTTGTTTATGAATTGAAAAAAATTCAGAAAGATTTCACAAACTTTTTGAAGAATTCCTAAAAATTTAAAAAGATTTCAAAAATTACAAAAATTAAAAAGCATCAATATTTCAAAAAATTTATTAAGATTTTAAAAGACTTCCAGAATTTCAAAATACTTTAAAGGTTTTAGACGATTTCAAAAGGTTTTAACAAATTTGAGAAGGTTTTAAAAAATTTTTTAAGCGAAGATTAAAAAAAGCTTTCACAAATATTTCAAATAATTTATAAGAATTTCAGAAGATTTCAAAAATTTCAAAAATTGCAAACAAGCACAAAAAATTTCACGTACAAAGACAAAAGGAAGATTTTATAAATATTTCTAAGTATTTATAAGAATTTTGAAACATTTTAAAACATTTTAAAGTTAAAAAACGATTTCAAATTTTGTTCAATGATTTCAATTTCACAAAGATTTTGAATATTTTAATGATTTCTAATTATTAAAAAAGATATTAAAAACATTTAACAAATATTTTAAGGAATTTATAAGAATTTCAAAATATTTCAAGAATTTCAAAAATTTCAACAAAGCTACAGTACACCTGATTTCGAATATTTTGAAACATTTCAATACAAAAGATTTCAGAAAGATTTCACCAATATTTCAAAGAATTTATAAAAAATTTAAATAGATTTCAAGAGTCTCAAAGATTTAAAAAAGGGTGCAGTACACTAGATTTAAAAAATTTCGAAAAAATTCAAAGTTTTGTAATGATGTCAAAAGGTTTCAACAAATTTAGAAGGATTGAGATGATTTTTAGCGATCACAAAAGATTTCGGAAGTATTAAAGAAAAATTTCACAAAGATTTCAAGTAATTCATAACGATTTAAAAATATTTCCATAATTTCAAAACATTCCAAAGATTTTAGACGGTTTTAAAAGAATCTATTATATTTTAGAAGACTTTCGAAAATTTCATAAACAAAGATTAAAAAAAGATTTTACAAATATATTAAAGATTTCATAAGGATTCTGAAAGATTTCCAGAATTTCAAAAGACTTCAAAGATTTTAAACGATTTCAGAATGTTTTATATAATTTAGGAAGATTTTAATAGATTTTATAGGCATTGATATGAGAAAAATTCTACAAATATTTAAAAAATTTCAAAGATTTCAAACACTTTACAAAAATTTTAAAATATTACTGAAGATTTCGCAAAGACGACTTATGCAAGCAAAAAATGAAGAATTTTTTTATTTTTTAAAAATATTTTTAAAAGAATTTGCAAATGTTTCAAAAAATTTATATGATGACAAAGAATTCAAAAATTTTATTCAAAGATTTTATAAGGATTTCATAAGATTTTCAGAATTTTAAAACATTTCAAAGATTTTAGACGAATTTAAAATGTTTAATAAAATTCGAGAAGATTTCACAAGGATTATAAATACTTTAGAAGATTTTAACGAATTTACCAAGAATTTAAAAGATTTCAAAGATTTTGCGAAGATTTCAAAGATTTCAAGGATTTCAAAGACTTTACAAATTTTTTTAATATTCTTAAAAATTTTGCAGAAACGACTTTTGTGAGCGAAAAATGAAGAATTTTTTTCATTTCTATGAAAGATTTCCCAAAGTATTTTAAAATGTTTAAAAAAATTTATAGTCATTTTACAAGATTTCAAGGATTTTCAAAATTTCAAACAAACACGAAAGATTTTACAAACAAGAATAAAACAAAGATTTTATAAATATTTCCTAGAATTCATAAAGGTTACAAACATTTTAAAGGATTTCAAAGATTTTAGAGAATTTCGAATCTTTTATCAAATTGGAGAAGATTTTAAATTAGTTCATAAACAAAAATAAAATGAAAAAAATAAAAGAAAGATTTCACAAATATTTCACAGATTTCATAAGGATCACAAAAGATTTATAGAATTTCAAAACATTTTGAAGATTTTAGACGATTTCAAAATGTTTTATAAAAATTTAAAAAGATTTCACAAATATTACAAAGATTTCCAAGATTTCAAAATAATTCTAAAACATTTAACAAGATATTTCGAAGATTTTACAGAAATTTCAGGATATCACGAAGATTTTAAACACTTTAAAATATTTCAACGAATTGACCATAAGTTTGAAAGATTTTAAATATTTTTCAAATATTTCAAATATTTCAAGGATTTTAAAGAATTTAAAAATTTTTTTAAATATTCCCAAAGATTCCGCAAAGACGACTTTTGTAAGCGAAATATAAAGAATTTGTTGATTTCTTTGAAAGATTTAAATAAGAATTTGCAAATGTTTAAAAAAATTTATAGCCATTTGTAAAGATTTCAAGGATTTCTAAAATTCAAACAAACACACAAGATCTAACGAACAAAAATAAAATAAAGATTTTATAAATATTCTAAAGAATTAATAAGGATTGCAATGATTTCAAAAAATTTCAAAGATTTTAAAGAATTTCAAAATTTACCATTAAGTTTAGGAAAATTTTAAATAATCTCCTGATCAAAAAAAAAGAAAGAGAAAAGAAAGATTTCACAAATGCTTCAAAGATTTCAAAGGATTTTAATATATTTCCAGAATTTTAAAAATATTTCAAGGATTTTAGTGAATTTTAAAATCTTTTATCAAGTTTGAGAAGATTTTTGATTATTTCATGTACAAAAATAAATGAAAGATAAAACAAAGATTTCACAAATATTTCACAGATTTCATAAGGATTTTAAAAGATTTTCAGAATTTTGAAACATTTTTAAGTTTTTAGACGATTTCAAAATGTTTTATAAAATTTGAGAAGATTTAAATAGATTTCATAGGCATAGATTTAAGAAAAATTTTACAAATATTTCAAAGATTTCCAAGATTTCACAATAATTTTAAAGATTCTACAAAATACTTTAAAGATTTCACAGAAATTCCAAGATTTCACAAAGATTTTAAATACTTCAAAATATTTTAACGAATTTAATAAGAATTCGGAAAATTTTGAAGATCTCTCGAAAATTTCAAAGATTTCAAATATTTCAAAGACTTTACAAATTTTTTTAAATATTCTTAAAAATTTCGCAAAGGCGACTTTTGTAAGCGAAAAATGAAGAATTTGTTTATTTCTGTAAGAGATTCCCGAAAGTATTTTCCATTGTTTTAAAGAATTCATAGTCATTTTTGAAGATTTCAAGGATTTCCAAAATTTTAAACAAACACAAAAGATTTCACGAACAAAAATAAAACAAAGATTTTATAAATATTTTAAAGAATTCATGAGGGTTACAAAAATTTGAAGAAATTTCAAAGATTTAAGAGAATTTCGAATCTTTTATTAAGTTTAAGATGATTTAAAATGATTTCCTAAACAAAAATAAAAGAAAGATGAAAAAAAGATTTCACAAGTGCTTTAAAGATTTCATAAGGATTTCTAATATATTTTCAGAATTGCAAAATATTTCAAAGACTTCAGTGTATTTCAAAATCTTTTATTAAGTTTGAGAAGATTTTTAATTGCTTTATAAATAAAAATGAAATAAAAAAAATTAAAGAAAGATTTCACAAATATTTTACAGATTTAATAAGGATTAAAAAAGATTTCCAGAATTTCAAAACATTTTGAAGATTTTAGACGATTTCAAAATGTTTTATATAATTTAATAAGATTTCACAAGTATTACAAAGATTTTCAAGATTTTGAAATAATTCTAAAAAATTTAACAAGATTCCTCAATGATTTTACAGAAATGTAAGATTTTAACAAAGATTTCAAATACTTTAAAATATTTTAACGAATTTACCATGAGCTTAAAAGATTTGAAAGATTTCACAAATATTTAAAATATTTCAAGGATTTTAAAGAATTTACAAATTTTTTTTAATATTTCCAAAGATTTCGCAAAGACGACTTTTGTAAGCGAAAGATAAAGAATTTGTTTATTTCTTTGAAAGATTTAAATAAAAATCTGCAAATGTTTCAAAGAAATCATAGTCATTTTTAAAGATTTCAAGGAATTCCAAAATTTTAAACAAGCATAAAAGATTTTACGAACAAAAATAAAACAAATATTTTATAAATATTCTAAAGAATTAATAAGGATTGCAAAGATTTCAAAAGATTTCAAAGATTTTGAAGAATATCAAAATCTACCTTCAAGTTTAAACATATTTTAAATAATTTCCTAAAAAAAATAAGAAAAAGATAAAAGAAATATTTCACAAATATTTCAAGATATTATAAGGATTTCAAAATATTTCCAGAATTTTAAAATATTTCAAAGATTTTAGTAAATTTTGAAATTTTTAATCAAGTTTAAGAAGATTTTTAATTTTTTTATACACAAAATAAAAAAAAAAGATAAAAAAAATTATTTCACATATTTTTTGAAGATTTTAAAAGATTTTCAGAAATTCAAAACATTTTGAAGATTTTGACGGTTTAAAAATGTTTTATAAAATCTAAGAAGATTTGAATGGATTTTATATGCATAGATTTGAGGAAGATTTCACAAATATTTCCAAGATTTATTAATAATTTTAAAACATTCTACAAAATACCTAAATGATTCCACAAGAATTTTAAGATTTCACAAAGATTTTAAACACTCTAAAAGATTTCAACAAATTTACCAAGAATTTAAAAGATTTTAAATATTTTGCGTAGATTTTATAGATTTCAAAGACTGTAAAAAATTAAAAAATGTTTTTAAAAATTTCGCAAAGACGTCTTTTGTCAGCAAAAGATGAAGAATTTGTTTATTTCCTTGAAAGACTTCAAAAATAATTTGCAAATGTTCTACAGAATTCATAGTCATTCTTAAAGATTTCAAGAATTTACAAAATTTGAAACAAACACAAAAGATTTGACGAACAAAAATAAAACAAAGATTTTATAAATATTTTAAAGAATTCATGAGGGTTACAGAAATTTGAAGAAATTTCAAAGATTTAAGAGAATTTCGAATCTTTTATTAAGTTTAAGATAATTTAAAATGATTTCCTTGACAAAAATAAGAGCAAGATAAAAGAAAGATATCACAAACATGTCAAAGATTTCAATAGGATTCCAATATATTTACAGAATTTTAGAATATTTTAAAGATTTTAGTGAATTTCAAAACTTTTATCAAGTTTGAGAATATTTTTAATTACTTTATAAAACAAAATTCAAAAAAAGATAAAAAGATAGATTCCACAAATATTTCACAGATTTCATAAGGATTACAAAAGATTTCTAGAATTTTAAAACATTTTGAAGATTTTAGACGATTTCAAAAAGTTTTATAAAATTTAAGAGAATTTCATAAATATTGCAAAGATTTCCAAAATTTTTAAATAATTTTAAAAGATTTAACAAGATTCTTCAAAGATTTTACAGAAATTTCAGGATTTCACAAAGATTTTAAATACTTCAAAGTATTTCAACGAATTTACTATTTTTTGTTTAAATTTTAAAGATTTCATTAGGATTTCAAAGATTTCATAAAGATTCAAAGATTTCAAAGATTTTAAAGAATTTACAAAATTTTTTAAATATTCTCAAAGATTTCGCAAAGACGACTTTTGTAAGCGAAAGATAAGGAATTTGTTAATTTTTTTTAAAGATCTCAAAAAGAACTTGCAAATTTTTTTAAGAATTCATAGTCATTTTTAAAGTTTTTATGGATTTCTAAAATTTTGAACAAGCACAATGGATTTTACGAACAAAAATAAAACAAGGATTTTATAAATATTTCAAAAAATCCATAAGGATTACAAAGATTTCAAAAGATTTTAAAGATTTTAGAGAATTTAGAATTTTGTGTCAAGTTTAAAAAGATTCTGAACGATTTCCTAAACAAAAACAAAAGAAAGATAAAAGAAAGATTTTACAACAATGTCAAAGATTTCATGAGGATTTCAATAGATTGACATAATTTAAAAATATTTTAAAGACTTTAGAGAATTTTGAAATCTTTGATCAAATTTATTAAGATGATAAATAAATTCCTAAACAAAAGTGAAAGAAAAATAAAAAAAAGATTTCACAAATATTGCAAAGATTTCATAAGGATTACAAAACATTTTCAGAATTTTAAAACATTTCAAAGATTTAGGACGATTTTAATATAATTTATAAAATTTAATAACATTGTAATAGATTTCATAAGCATAGATTTAAGGATTATTTTACAAATATTTCAAAGATTTCTAAGATTTTACAATAATTTTAAGAGATTACACAAAATAACTCAAAGAAGTCACAGAAATTTCAAGATTTTACAAAAATTTTGAATACTTCAAAAGATTACAACGAATTTACCAAAAAATTTTAAGATTTTAAAGATTTCGCAAGGATTACGAAGATTGCAAAAATTGAAAATCTCTTTTATCTATTAAACAGAATTTTAAAGGATTTCACAAATTTTTTAAAGAATACATAAGAAATTCAAAATATTTAAAAAAATTTTTTTAATTTTAAATGATGTTGAAAGGTTTTAATAATTTTGAAAAGATTTTAATTATTTTTATGATTTTAAATTCTTATAAAAGATTTCAAAAAGATTTCAGAAAATACTTAGAAGAATTTATGACAATTTCAAAATGTTCAAGATTTCCAAAGATTTCAAAGAAGGTACAGTACATCAAATCTTTAGGATTTCAAAAAAAACTCAAATATTTTCAACAATTGTGAAAGGTTTTAACAAATTTAAAAAGGTTTGAATGACTTCAAAAAAACAAAAAAAAAATCACAAAGATTAAAGAAGGATTTCACAAACAGTTCAAAGAATTCTCAAGAATTTCAAAATATTTCCGGAATTTCAGAACTTTTTAATAATTTTAGATATTTATAAAAGATTACATCAAATTCAAGAAGATTTTAAAAGCTTTCATAAACGAAGATTGAAAAAAATATTTCTTAAATTTTTCAAAGATTTGCAAGATTTAAAAAAAAAATTTTAATATTCCAAAAGATTCCTTGAAGATTTCACAACAATTTTAAATACTTTATATTATTTCAACGAATTCACTAAAAATTTAAAAGATTTTGAAGAAATAACAAAGATTTTGAAGATTTTAAAGAAATCAAAGGCATTACAAAAATTAAAAAATATTTTTAAGGATTTCATAAAAACGACTTATGTTCGCAAAAAATTAAGAATTTGTTTATTTATTAAAAATATTTCAAGAATACCAAAAATTTCAAACAAACGCACAAGATTTGACGAAAAATGATTAAACCACGAAGGAAGATTTTATGAATATTTTAAAAAATTCATAAGGTTTTCAAAATATTTCAAAATATTTCCAAGATTATATACGATTTCAAAGGTTTTAACATAGTTAAGAAGAATTCAGAAGGTATTAGCAAAGTTTAAAAATATTTCAAAAGATTTTGCAAATATTTTAAGGATTCAAAAAATTTAACAAAAATTTTAAAAAATCTACAAGATTTTACGAAGTCGACTTATATTCGCAGATAATAACGAATTTGTTTATTTATTGTTTTGCTTTTTTTAGAAATTGTTGTCTAATAAAATATATAATAATTTACTATTCACAAGTATAAAAAACGGTTATTTCATTATGTAATGTTAAGAAAAGAAGACCTAGAGAACCTTGGTTTCCTAACTTGAAAAGGCCCTTGAATTGTGTTCAAAAAATTGCTGGATAACCTAAATCAATAACTTTAATTCAAACAAAAATGTAAATATATTATTTACTCTGCCACTCGCACAACATCATAGAGAATATGTCCTGTAAATTTTATCGTAAAATCTTAATAATTGGCTGAATTATTATGAGGTGAATGCAAGAATCACAAAAAAGTTAAATTTGAAAGAATGCGTTCTTTAAATTCACTTCGAAATGTCAAAAACTGTACAAATTTGTTGTTGGAATAAAAAAAAAGCGTCAATTAATTTCGGTGGGTTTTCCGTCTGTCTGTTGTACTTTTTTCCCTGAAAGGAAAGTAAAAAAAGGAAGTAGTGAAAGTATTGGGAAAGTAGGAAAGTAAGGGAAGGGAAAATAAGGGAGTTAATGTGGTGGAGTAGGTTAAGTAAGGAGCGGGAAAGTAGAGGAAGCGAGCGGAAATAAGAAGAGGAGAAGCATAGAAGAGAGAAGAAGTAGGGAGAGGGAAGATAACCAAAGGAAGTGATAGAAGAGGAATTATTAGATAAGTGGGGAAGAAGATAGAAGTAGGGTAAGTAGGGTTAATGAGTCTAGGAGATTTAAACGACTTAATTAAGAAGGGTGCAGGAAAGTGAGGAAACGAAGAATGAGTGAAGTAAGGTGGTGGAGTGGAGCAAATAAGAAGAGGGGAAGTGGAGAAAGTGAGCAAGAAGGAAGGGGAACGTAGAAAAGAGAAGTATGGGAAGGGTGAAGAAACAAAGGAAGAGAACAAGAGAGCAAGAGAGGAAGAGAGGAGAAGAATAGGAAGTGATAAGAGGGGAATTATTGTCACACTTTGAAGTAGGTGAGAGGAGGGGAAGTACGAAGTGGGAGATTTCAAAGCCTTGACTGATATCCTTATAGCTTACGAAACCCCCTTTTTAGACGAGCGGCACCTACTTTGACTAATTTTGAGGGTTTCGTATCTCCGGGCAAGAATCCTTATAGTTTCGTTCGGGTGTACCTTCGTCGTACTTTTTATAAAGAGGAATGTGAAGGTAAATAATAAAAAAAAAGGTGAAAAATAAAAGGAGGAGAAGTAGTAACAGCTAGGAGAGATAATAATAAATTAGGAAGGGAAGGTACAAGAAGTGAGTGTAAGTGAGGGGAAGTAGGGGAGTGGAAATGATGGCTGGAAAAGGGAAGTTGGGTGAAGGGGACTGTTATCTGTGATAGTAAGGAGAGGGGGAAATAGTGGAGAAAAAATTTAAAGGTGGGGGAGTTGACTTGAAAAAAAATTCCTTGATTAATATCATAATTTTATTTCTAAATTCGCGAGGAACTCTTTATGAGATGAACTTAAGTCCAAGGTACAGATTTTTCTGAGACAATCAAGATAATGTTGGGTGATGTAATAAAGCGAACAATGAAAATCACTTTAGAGAAACAGGTCTTACAAGGAGCGAGAAAAAGGGGCCGGTGAACGTCACTAGAAAGAAATTAAAGAAGGTGTTGGTGTTCACGCTTTCGTGCTTGGAGACGGGGAAGGAAAGAGGAAGGCGTCGGTAATTGCAAAATTAGCAAAA
>JAUELO010000151.1:3961394-3976767 GCA_032357855.1 Amphibolips quercusostensackenii
TGCGGTAGCGTTCTGCTTTTTGTCACCGTCTCATAAATTGAGAAGACCGCAGCGCGTTACGAAATTGAAGTAAATTACCGGTGAGTGCATACGCACGGAATGCCCCTGTGCGGTGGGAGGCGTCACGACAAATCGAATCTCGTGAAAGAAGATGACTCTACTTTTCTCCGTGTTTCATTGCATAGATGTGTCTGAAGATCCAATTTCTTGTAACGTTCACTAAAATCTCGTCTTCTACTTTCCTTTCAATTCACTTTACAAACATCTTCTAACACTACCTTTTAAAAAAGATCCGTCTTACCAGATAAAGTGTTAAGAAGATTTTTGAATTTGCTCGAGGGCCAATTAGACATTACACCAATCAACAAATCTTCATTACGAATAGGACACTTGGGTCAATTAAAAACGATATCTTTTTGGAAAACTAGAAAGCATGTCGTCTAACTATTACAAGATAAACTTTCCTAATTTTGTAAAAACAGCCAGACATAAAAAAAAAGTTACAAAAGATTTATTTTTTAGGCGTCACTAAATATCATGTTGTCTTGTTCAGAAGAATTTTTGTATTGGCATTGTGGTTTTAAGGAACGTCCATTAATTACATGAGAATAATTTCAGAAATTTTCGACAATCTCGACCCCCGATTCTCCTTACTGTTATAACAATTCGTAAGACTTTGATCACTCCTTCCTTTGCCCTTCTCACATCACTTGAAAATATTAAAGAATATTTGGAGAGATTTCAATGTATTTCAAAGAACTACAGAGTAATTAAAAAAATCACAATGTATTCACGAAATTTAACGAGATTTATAAAGTTTTTTAGGGATTTTATGAGATGCCAAGGAATATCAAAAGATTTCAAGGGATGAAAAAAATTCTACTGTAGGATATAAAGATAACTTGAAAACATTTTAAAGAGCTTCATGTGATTCCAAAGTTTTTTTACGAATTTGAAAGAATATCATGATCAATAAACGTATGTAATGTGATAAAAAAATTATATAATAATATTATAAAAAGTAATTTCAATAGTCAAAAATTGTGTTAATAAGCATAATCTAAAAAATAATTAGAAAAAGAAAAATTAATTATGAAATGCTCTAGACTCAAAATTACAATAAGGAAATTTCATCTCATTATATGTACTTTTAAGACCGTAACTGCTAATACCGAAATTCTTTTAAACAATTTCAATACTTATGTCAAATCCAATATTTAACAAAAAATCAGTAATAATGTCACTGAACGATTATATTTTTTATTGGTTCCATGATGTCCGGTCATGAACCTCCTTTTCTACTTAACATTGCATATTCGCTAGAGTGGGAGGTAATTCACTTGTGTCATTCAAAAAAGTGTAGAGCTTTTAATTTAGGTCACATTATTAATTTTTTTTAAAAATTAAATTGCATTAAATTCTGAAAAGCCCTACTCTCGGAACTTTTGTCTTCTTGATAAATCTTAATCAATTTTAGGCTTTTTTTGGCTTCATGGGAAAAGCTGGAACTGAAACAAATGCTTATAACAAGAATTAAACAAAAATACAAATTTCAAAATAAAATATAAAAAATTTTCAAGTTTTGAAACAAATTTGAACTACGTTAATCGAAAGAAGTTTAAAAAAGAACAAGACATTAAAAATATTCTGAAATATTCCTAGTTGGCCCTATAAAATTGTTAATGTTCCAGAAGTTTGAGTCGTAAAGCTTTGTTTGAAAATTTATCTTTTTTAGTTGAACATTTAAATACTTAGCTTCAATTTGGACCCTTTTATTAAAAATTAATTTTTCTGGTTGACGATTTATTATATTTGGTTGAAAATTTGTTTTTTTTGTGAAAAAATTTATTTAATTAACTTTGTCTTTTTCTGTAGAAAATTATTGTTCTTGGTTAGAAATTCATTATTTTGATTGAAGATTCAACTACTTGGCTGGAATTTAGACTGTTGTTTAGTTGATAATAATTACTTTTTATAGAAAATTAATCACAATTGGTTAAAAATTCATTTTATTCATGTAAAATATTATTTTTTTTTAAACTAAAAATTTAACTATTCTATTTCTGATTGGAAATTAAGCTTTTTAGTCGAAAATTCAACTGTTTGTTTAAAATTTTATATAACTTGGTGAAATTTTTTTTTTTTTTTTTGTTAAAAACTAAATATAAATAAATGTTATGTATTTTCGCATAGATAATTTTTCCACCAAAAAGGACTGTTTTTTAAAGAAATGGTTGAATTTCTCCTAAAAATGAAATCGTTAAATTCTCAGTTAAAAAAATTTATTTTAAAACTAAACCTATTAATCTTTAACCAATAGAAGAAATGTTTAAACAAGACGCTAAATTTTCTGAGTTTTCAACAAAAAAGATCAATTCTCGACAAGAAATGTAATAGTTGATATTTCAGTCAAAAAATATTTTTTATGAAAATTAAGAACAGTTAAAGTTAAGCAGCAAGTATGGATTTTCAAGAAAAATGTTAATTTTAAAATAAAAAAAAAATAAGTTACGAACGAAATTCTTAAATTTTAACAACAAAGTAATGATTTTAACTAAATAATAACATTTTTAGCAGAAAAGGTGTATTCTTAACTAAAAATATAATAATGGATTTTTCAACTAAAAGAAATTGACTTCACAACCAAAAACAGTTAAATTTTCAATTAAAAAATTAATTGCTTGTCAAAAAGCGAATTTTGAACACAAAGGTTTAATTTTTCATTGAAAAGATAAATTTTAAACTAAAATGATGAATCTTTATTAAAAAAAAATTAACGTGTGATAAAAAAGTTTAACTTTGAATCATGCCGTTAAATTTTCTACCAAAAAAGAAGAATTTTGTACAAAATACATAAATTTTCAAAGAAATAGTTTAATTTACAACTAACAAGGATCAGTTTTCAACCAATTAGTGCAATTTATAACTATAAAGATCAATTTTCTTTTAAAAATTGAATCGTTCAATTTTGAGTTTGAAAAATTAATTCAACGTCATAAAAATTAATTTTTAAGAAAATAGTTGTTATTTGTAACAAAAAAGATTAATTTTTAAAGAAAAATGATATTTTTATTTAAAAAATTTAAAATTTTCAACAAAAAACGGCGCAATAAAAAAAAGGAATTTTTAACCAATTACTTCAATTTTCAACTAAAAAATGTCAATTTTTTTACAAAAAGTTGAATTTTCAACCAAAAAAAGATCCATTCTCAACCACAGAAAGTAAAATAGTTAAATTTTCAGTTAAAAAAAGTTATTTGTTGACCAATTTAATTAATTAATTATGTGACAAAAAACAATGAATTTTTAACATAATTTTTAACAAGGGTCTAAACTTTAACCAAGTAGTTAAATTCTTAACTAAAGAAGATACATTTCCAACCTCTATAGAATATTAAAATTTTCAGTTAACAAAACCAATTTTCAACGAAAGAAAAAACGTATTTTCACCAAAATAGTTTAATTTTCAACCAAGTGTAATAAATATTTAAAAAAAAAATCAATTTTTAACAAAAGAGTCCAACTTTCAGCCAGGAGGTTTCAATTTTGAACTGAAAATAGAATATTGAAATTTTCAGTTAACAAAATTACTTTTTCACAAAAGAAAACGATATTAAGCGAAGTACATGAATTTTCAACTGAATAGTTTAATATTGAACTTAAAAAGATAAATTTTGAACTATATATTGGATTTTCACCAAAAAGATAATTTTTCAAAAAAATGTAGTAACTTAATTTTTAGTTAAAAAACTGAATTTTTAGTCAGCAAAAAAAATTTTTTAACATAATTTGAAGTTTTATTGAAGAAAGTGAATTCTCAACGAAAAACATAATGGTCGATATTGGGACCAAAAAATATTTGGATCAAGAAAAGCAGTTAAATTCAACCCAAACCGAAGTTTTAACTAAATAGTTGCATTTGCAAATAAGAAATATAAAAATTCAACCAGAAACTTGATAGTTGAATTTTCAGTCAATATAATTACTTTTTAACAAACAAAAAAAAAATATTAACAAAATATGACAAATCAAAAAAAAAATAATTTTTAGCAAAAGAGTTCAGCTTTTAGAAAAAATTAATATTTTTGGTTGGAGATTTAAATACTTGGTTGGATGTTGACCTCCTTTGTTAAAAATTAATTTTTTTCTGTAAAATACTTCCAACTTGTATTATGTGAACGATGGGTGTATTCATTAAACGAAGTGAAAAATTTGTCAAAATCGTATTATTGGTCACAAAATGAGATTTCCTCTTACTGTGGACATTTTTATTTAAAAAATGTTTTTTGCAACAAAAAAACGAATTTTCAACAATATCGTTTGATTTTTGAAGAGAAAGGTTTTAACTGAAAATGAAATATTTGAAATTTCAATAAAAAAAAATTAAACTTTGAATGTAAAATAAATAATTTCTAAGAAAATAATTAAATTTTTTACGTACATAAATTTCCAGACAAATAGATTAATTTTTGTTTGGGAAAGGTTGATTTCAACAAAACAATTGAATTTTCAACTAATATAAATGAATTTTTAACCAAAAATGTAATAGGTGAATTATTAGTTGCCAAAATTAATTTTTAGCATAAAATTGTTAAGTTTTCAACCAAATAGGTGATTTTTTTCTATAATAATAAATCATCAACAAAAAATAATAAATTTAACTTTTACCTAAGTAGTTAAATTTTCTACACAAAAGACAAATTTTCAACATAAGAAATTAGTTTTTCACAGCGAAAGAGGAAATTTCAACGAGATACATGGTTTTGTAATTAAATAAATGAATTTTCAATTTGAAAAGATAAATTTTTAATCGAAAATGACATACTGAAATTTTTAGGTAAAAAAAATTAATGTACAACAAAAAAAAACGCATTTATAACAGAATAGTTGAATCTTTAGAGTTTTAACCAGAAATGAAATATTAAAAATTTGAATTGAATAAATTAAATTTTAACTGAAAATAACGAATTTTTAACCAAACAATTAAATTTTTAACTTATAAAGACAAATTTTTTACCGAAAATGTAATAATTAAACTTTCACCCATGTGGTTGAATTTTCAACCCAAAATATGAATTTTTAATCAAGAAGATTAATTTTCTAAGAAAAATACAAACCTTCAACAAGATACATCATTTTTTTACTAAATAGATTCATTTACAACTGAGAGACATATATTTTAAATAAAAAATTTAATATCAAAATTCTGAGCCAAAAAAATTAATTTTCAAGAAAAAAACAAATTTTTAACATAATCTTCAAAAGATGACTTCCAAACAAAAATAAAGTATTTAAAGTTTCAGATAAAAAAATTAATTTTGATTAAAAAATAATGAATTTTTAACAAAATAATTTAAATTTCTACTGAAATAATAAATCATAAAGAAAAAGTATTTCCAGCAATGGAGTTAAACCTCCAATCAAGTTGTTCAATTTACAACCAAAAAGATGAATTTTCAACCAAGAAGATAATTTTCAATAAAAAAAGCAAATTTTCAATTGAATGCAGGAATTTTTAAACGAATAGTTTAATTTTTTTCTTAAAAAGATAAATTTTCAACCTAACAATTGAATTTTTAACTAATAAAGATATTTTTTGAGACAAAAGTGTAATAGTTACATTTTTACTTACTAGATTTGATATTCGAACAAAAAATTTTTTTTAAATAGTTAAGATTTTAACCATAAAGATGATTTTATTTTAAATGATATATCATAAAAAATGGAATTCAACTTTCAACCAAGTCATTAAATTTATAACCAAAAAGATGAATTTTCAACCAGAAAGATATTTTAACTATAATAGTAAATTATAAATAAAATTTATTTAATTTTTACAAAGCTTAAGGAATAATTCGAGTCCGATTAAAAAATATCTAGGACTATTTTGCGCTTGGAAAACATTAAAAATGTGTTATTAATTGTGGAAAATCTTTTAAAGTTCAAAAAGTTATTCTCTGAAAATTAGTTTTTTTAAATGAAGAATCATTTGAAATATTTTTAGGAATTTTAAGAAAAAATTTTCTGTACCTTAAAAACTTTCGATGTCTTTGAAAAGCTTTAAATTTTTATTTTAGAATCTTTGAAAACCTACGGTAAGAAATAATAATAAATAAGCAATAATAAATATTTTCCTATAATAAATTTAGTGTAATAAAAAAATCATAATAAATTTTTCCAGAAATCTTAATAAATTTTTTTTCTCTTGATACCTTTCAAAGGTCTTTGAAAGCTTTCAAATCTTCGGTTTAAAATCTTTAAAAATCTACATGCTGTTAAAAATTTTTTCAAAATCTTTTTACCTTAAATGTTATTTTTGTGAATTTTTGAAACTTCTGAATGTTTTCAAAACTTATATGCATTTTTTCTAAAATTTTGTAATCTTGCAAAATTGCAAAATTTTGTTTTCAAATCTTCTATATTCAAAAAGCACCAAAATTTTATTTTAAAGTCTCTAAAAAGTTACATTTTTTCTAAACTTGTTCAAAATCTTGCCAAATCGTAAATCATTTTTGAATCTTCACAATACCTGTAAATTTTCAAAATATGTTTTGAAATAATTTCTTCAAAAAATTGCACACTGCAAAAATTAAAAACTTGTCTCAAGACTTTTCAGATTCTTTTTTGACATCTATGTTGAATTTTTATACTCAAACCTAATCATCTAAAATAAAACTTAGTTATTAAAATTTGTTTAAACAATCATATTGCCGGTACTGGTGATTTTAATTATTTTCTAATATTAAAGAGCATTTACAATAAAAGTGTTTCTTTCTATCAATGATGTTTCGAGGCACTGGAAACATAAAAGAATTATTTAGAATTTAAATTTTCTCCTTATAAATAAATTTTCAGAGCTAAATTTCTAATTTGAAAATTTCGATAAGATTTTCGAAATTTTCGAGAATTTCATTCCACCTATTTTTTCAGATCAGATCAATAATCTATTTTCTTTTGCATTTTTTTATAATTGAAAATAAAAAAAAATTTCGCGATTTCGCTAAAAAGAAGTTTGAAACCTGAAAACTTATTTCTTTAAGAAAGTTGTGGATAGGATGCATGTTTATTGAGACCAAGTGTTTTGTTAGTCGAAAAAAATACAGAATACAGAAAAAAGTACAGAATACTTGTATCTTAGATTACCATATCGCAGGTGTCTTCTAACACCTAACTTGATTTTAAAATGATGCGGGTATCAATTAGCGATTACCAGTTTCGTGCAAACGAATTCTTGCAAACGTTTTTGTTAAGGGGCTCGTTTTGCAATCTATAATTATCGCTTTTTTATTTTGTTAAAAAAATTCAAACGAGCTTTAGAGTTTACTAAAATTGCAAATTTTTGTATAAAAAAAAATGTGAAATATTATAACATGGAGATCATACTTTAGATGCAATAAATTTAAAATAGCTTACTTCCTCGAAAGCCTTCCTCTTTGCAATTACGATTTGTCAGTTCATGATTGACTGCCACGATATTACAAGACTCGCTCCCACATTGCAATCTATGAATTGCAGTTTAAGGCAAAATCAATTTCAATGCCTAATTACATTTCATTTGCGATCACGAGGCTCTGTATTGTGCGTACCGTTAGCATGTCAGAAGGATTTTATGACTCTAGAGATATAATCGAATCACCTAAGGAAGATTAATAACGCCTAATAATAATTCATTTATCATGAATTGAGTTATGCAGATACTTGTATTCAGTTACGATTTACATATTTTAATTATTCCTTTTAAGAAGCAAGTATTTGCAAATGAGTAGGGGAGAGTGGGGTATGGTGCCAGTGCGGGGCATGGTGACAATTACAAATAACACCCGTGCTTTTTTATATTCATATTAGTGTTTTACATAAAACAGCTTTCCCTGTTTGGAAATATAGTGATTTGATTCAATTTGTGTGTTAAAATACGCCTTAGAAGAGTAATAATCAAAAAACATTTTTGGCAGAAAACAATAATCCTATCTAAAAAAAGTGGTGTAACAAAATGTCTCGAAAATATCGCATTTATTTCATTGTATTATATATTGTTTTTTAAACATTATTAGTTTGAGTTTGTTCTTTTAAGTTTACTGAAATTTTTGAATAAAAAATTTTAATTCTAAAACTTTATTTTTGAAAGACAGAATGGAGAAATTGTCCATGATTCCTTGATAATAAAGTCAACGATTCTGTTTTTAACTTTTTGACTTTGTTAACCAAATGTTTAAAAATTATAAGAGTATTTTTATAATAACCCCTTAACATTATCAACATTTCTTTACTGTTTTTAATGTTTAAAATATCTCTATTTCATTCATAGGAAATGATTTGATATAAGTATGAGTGTCTGTAATCAATTTCTAAAATTATGTAACACATATGTTTTATTTTTTTCTCGAATCGGCTGATAATATTATTAATTAAAAAAAGAATTCAGTAATTAAAAATCTAAACTAAAAAAAACATAAAGTAATAATTATTTTAAAGTTTCAATAAAAATAATTGTTTGTTTTATTTAAGTTGGTAATATAAAATAATTATATACGTAGGGTTATGTAATTGCATATTGTTTATAATTTGTATAATAAATGTGCAATTATGTTCAAAATAACTCTATTACAATTATATCATTCTTAAAAAATATTTTTCATGTTGTGAAATGAGTACAATTTCAGGCAAAATTGTCAGTCTACTAAAAAAAATTGTATCAAAAATACGTCTCTTTTTTTATATATGGAAATTTTCTAGCATACAGTTTTAAAAGTTTTCTATCATATGCGTAAAATTATTAATATATGTGAATATGAGCTTAAAGTTTCTTTTCGTAATGGTATTTACATATTGTTTTTTTTCTTTATTTTTTTCCAGTTTTTTGATATAAGTGTCAAGCCTCAATATTTCAGGAATCTTTTATGTATTTTCATGATTTTAAACAAAATACAATCATTTTCTATGAAAATTCGATAAAACTATTAAAAGATTTGTTGTATCTCAAAAGATATCTTTTTAAATGTATTGCATTATCTCCCTCTGTCTTAATGTATAACATTTACGTAAAGTCCCTCTTTTTTTTTAGTTCTATTCAATATATAAGCCTTTTACATCGTTCCGATCGAACTCATGTCCACGTGTGATTCCATGTTTTGAAAAAACAAAGTCAAATTTCTCATTTTCATGAAAATTAATTTGATGTTCATCTTTCTTTATCCTTAACGATCTTCTTCAAAAACGAAATAATTGTAATAGAGGTTTTTTAGAGAAAAAATAAACTTTAATTATAGAAATAATAGCCAATATTTAATTACATAACCTTAAAATAAATAAATTATTTATGTGACTTTAAAAAGAAAAATTAAAATTTAATCTTGATGTAATTCAATGTTACAAAAATAAATTTGAATCATTAATAAGCTTTTATACTAATTTTTGAAAAAATTAAAACATATGCACATTTAATTTTAAAAATTAAACTCAGATCCGCATTTCACAACATCACAAACATTTAGAAAATTATATAATTGTAACAGATATATTGTGATTATAATTATAAATGATATAATTTTACAATTGTAACATTTCAAATTAAAAACTAAGTTTCATCATACCAAGTATAGCCATTAGTGAATAACATGGTCTAAAGCAAAAAATCTATTCATATTACTTTATTAAAAACAATTAAAATTTAATCCTTGCTTCATTTGACATTGTCAAAAACCTTAATCAGTCAATAATTAGTTAATCAGCTTAAAAGGTGAATTAGTTAAATTAGTTTAAAAGGAACTTTTATTTATGAAAATTTGATATAATAATAAACTTTCAAACTAATGACAGAAAATGTAAGTTTTAATAGCATCAGTAATCAATTATTGATTATAATTAATTAAGTAATTCACAGCATGAAAAGTATCAAACAAATATTTTCATTATAGCACTTAAATAATTTTTTACATTGTATGTATTTTAATTTGAAATTGCATTTCTATATATATTGAATTGATTAATAACCGTTAAAACTAATTCGAAAATGAAATAATATATAAGTAAATATAATTTTGAAAATTAAATTCAGATACTTACTGAACGACATCACAAACATTGAAAAAATATATAATTGTAATAGAGGTATTTCAAAACAAAAATAAAACTTTATTATGAAAATAATAGCCAATATCTTATCACAATACCTTGGAGTAAATAAAAAATTTGTGTTACTCAATTGAAAAACAATTTAAATCCAATCTTAATGTTTACTTATTAATGAACTTTTATACTTATTTTAGAAACAGTTAAAAAATATGTAAATATAATTTTAGAATTTGAATTAAGGTAATCATTGCACAAAATCGCAAACATTCAAAAAAATTATATAATTGTCATAAAAGTATTTTAAAAAATAACTTTCATTATAAAAATTATAGCTTATATTTAATCAAATAACCCTAAAGTAAAAAATAAATATATGTTACTTAATTTAAAATAATTAAAATTCAACTTTAAATTATTTAATTAAAAAAAAAAAAATCAAATGATGATTATTGATCAATTCACAAAATAAGAAGCATTATACTATAACGTTCATTACAAGATTCAAATAATTTTCACTTTGTATTTTTCTTTATATTCAAACTTTCATTTTTGAAAACTTTATTTATTAATAACTTTTTTAACTATTTTAAGAAAATTTAATCTTGAAAAAAATCAATTAATAATTAATTAATCAGTTAACAACATAAAAAGCATGAAACACTATTTTCATTGAAACAGTCAAATAATTTTTACTTTATATTTATTTTGAAGTTTAAAGTTGCATTTCTGAAAATTTGAATTTCTAATAACCTTTTGTACTAATTCCAGAAAAAATCAAAATATATGTGCATATAATGAAGCAAATTAAATTCGAATAATCATTTCCTAACATTACAAGCTTTGACAAAAATTACATAACTAGAATAGAGGTATTTTAAATATAAATGAACTATTATTATACAAATTATATAGACAATATTCAATTACATAACCGTAAACTAAATAATCAATTTGTGTCCTTAATTAAAACAAATAAAAATAAAATATTTATGCAATTTAATTTTGTAAAAATAATCAATGAGCTGATAATTAATTAATCATTTCACAAAATAGGAAGCTTTAAACAGTTATTTTCATAAAAAAATTTTGCTTTATATATTTTTATTAATTTGAACTTCCATTTTTTGAAACTTGATTTATCAATAGCAATTAAGTTATAAACATAGCATTGACGTGGCGCCATAAACTGTCACTGTTTGTCATTTATCTATTACGCATAATAAAAAATATTCACGCATAATCATCATTCATTTTAAAAAATTGATCATTTTGCTCAATTATCCACGATCGATAAACGAGATCGATTAATCAAAAACATTTTACGTATTAAAATTAAATAGATTGATAATTCTGTAGAGAATATTATTGATGTTAATTAATTATTAAATTTGTTATGCATTAAATATATCTGGATGTTTACAGCTCTTATTAAAAGTAATAGTAATAACACATAAATCAAAAAAATTATCGGCGATCGATAAAAGTAGAAATCTACTTTTTCAGTTCTTTTAATTTTAATTTTGAAGAAGAGGTAACCCTATGACTTACAAAATGGCAGCTATCATGATATGAAAATCACGTGTTTTTATATTAAGAATAAGCTGCATATTGTTTTTCCATTTTGTCAAGTATGTCTTTTTTTGATTTGATAATTCTGTTACTTTCACATGGATTTTTATAAATTGTTTTTAAACCCATTTTTCTTAGTTATGATCTCAAGGCTTTTGAAATTTTTTCGAAATAAGGTAAAAAAACAGTGTTGAATCTATTAAAATCTCGTATTTCTTTATTCTGTCGATTTTTATCTTTTTTATCCATCTGCCGAATTACGTTTTTTGTATATTTTTTATTGAAAGAAGGTGAATAATGGTTAAAAAAAAGGATCTGTTCGCATAATTCTATATTGTTTCTATGGAAATTTTGATGTGATAATTTTATAGTTCTATCAACTATATTTTTTACGATCTCCACGTTTTGTTCGCTTACTCCTCATTTATCAAGGGTAAAAGTGTCGACTTGTCGAGCATGACGCCGTAATGAAACTGAAGACGGGAATGATTATCAATGCGATATCGACGTGTTAATTTACGAGCCAACAAGCGTGCGTGCACAGTGCACATACGGTTGCATGGGCCAGCGCAATTAAAAGAGGCGGCTCGGCAAACTCGTTTTGAACTTGTTATTGCCAGGCGTACCTTCACCTCTGCAGCTTTTACAACGCCTGCTGCAAAAACAAAAGATACGATCATTCTCATTTTAATCATTTTATCCATTCCAAAATTCAGGGCCCGGATCGACTAGGAGAGCGTCCTCATATTAATATTAAATATTAAATATAATATATAATAATAATAATAATTATTATTATTATTATTATTATTATTATAATACTTTAAAGGAAGGAGGAATCTGCCCTAACGTCACATAGGAGAGGTGTCACAAAGGGTTTTTAACACCTGACACTTTTCTGACCAAAAAATAAAATTTCAATTCGTCCTAATACATCAAAGAAAACCAATATGAAACCAAATAGTTTGATTATCAAGACAAAAAGACGAACTTTTTTGAAGATAGATAAATTTTTTGAGAAATGAGTTAATGTTTAAGCAAGAGCGATGAATTTTTAAACCAGAAAAGAATAATTTTTTTACCATAGAGATTAATTTTCAATCGAAAAGGACGAGCTTTGAACAAAATAGTTGAATTTTTAATAAAAAATGGTGATTTTAACAAAATAGATGAGTTTTTAACAAGAAAAGATCAATTTTCAGTTTAAAATATCAATTTTCAACCAAAAATAGAATTTTCAGTAAAAAAGTTAATATGAAAAAATTAAGTGATTTAGTTAAACTTTTAACCACAGAGTTTAATTTTTGACTAAAAGGATGAATCTCAAAAAAATAAGTTTTCTAGAAAATAGTTCAACATTCAACTTTAGAGTTAAAGTTTTAAATAAAAAATTAGTTTCCTATCCAAGGAGATTGATTTCCTACAAAAAATAATTTTTTAATAAAATCAATAATTTATAACAAATAGTTTACTTTTCAACTATAAAATATAAATTTTCAACATTTCACTTTTAACAAGTAGTTGAATTTGCACACAAACGAGATGAATTTCAAAGCTTGCTGAAGCGAAAAGGTAAAAGAGAAATATATTTTGATTGAAAATTTGTATTTTGTTATTTAAATCTAATTTAATATTTATTTAAAAATAAATAGGTTTATTTTTATACAAAAAAGTTTCCTACAAAATTGTGAGATTTTTATTCAGAAAGACGATTTTTCAGCAAAGTACTAAATATTTTAAATAAGGCAGATCAATTTCAGACCAAACACTACCATTTTTCAGAAAAAATTGCTCTTTTACCAAAAAGAACGAAATTTCAATAAAATACGTGAATTCTCAACCACAGTTAAGACAAATAGTTAAAGTTACTTTTTCTACTCAAAAATATTAATGTTAAACAAAAAAGGTATTTTAAATTCTTAACATTTAAATTTTATACCATTTTCCTACTTCTCATTGAAAATATCGATTTTGAGTCCAAAAAGTTTAACGAATTTCCAACAAAGTAGTCACACTTTTGGAAACTTAAATTCTCAACCTAAAAAGATAAATAAAAAAAATTAAATAGTCGATATTTAACCAACAAAAAAATTTCAAATAAAAAACAGATGAATTTTACAAAAGAAAATCGATTATTTGCCCAAAACGACTAATTTTCAAGCAAAAGAATCCATTTGTCTGACAAAAAAGATAAATTCTTAACAAATACATCAATTTTTGAACCAATTAGTTGAATTTCAACAATGAATATAATTTTGTTTTTAATAGACGATAATTAAAATAAATACATAACTACATAATAAAAAATTAAATAATCCAATTATCGTTTAAAAATATTGATTAAAAAAAATTATATACAAAAAAGTTGAATTTTCTACAAAATAGTTAAATTTTCCACCCAAAAATAATTATTCAAGAACAAATGTTAATTTTCAATCTAAATATTAGAATTATCTATCAATTATTTAAATTTTTAGTAAAACATATAAATTTTTGACAAGCAAAAAAACGATTTTTCAACATGATAGTTCAATTTTCAGGCAAGGATTTGAATTTTTAACCTTAAAAGATGTATTTTTACCAAAAAATGTAATAATTGATATTTAAATCAAAAAAATATTTTGATTTTAATTTTTAAAAAATAGATCAATTTTACCAAAAAGACGAATTTTAAACAAAATACTTCAATCTTTAACGGAAACGGATTATATTTCAATCGAACAGTTGCATTTTTAACAAGAAAAAAATTAATTTTATTTAAAAAACGATGAATTTTCAAACAAAAGAACTGATTTTCCTACCAAAAAATACAAATTTTTGAAAAAACACATAAATTTTCAACGAAATAGTTGAATTAAGATCTAAAAAAGATATAAAGTTCAAAGAAAACACACTGCAATTTTTAGTTAAAAATTTAATTGTTGGTTCAAGAATTTAATTTTAAACTAAAATGATGACTTGTCAACTAAAAAAATGAATGTTTACAATGTATTACATCTTTTGACTAAATAGTTGTAAAAATATAAATTTTCCATAAAAAGATTTATTTTCAACTAAATAGAATTTTTAACAAAACAAGTTTTTAGGCTTTGTTTCAAATTTCAAATACTTTGTTTAAAATTTATTTTCATGGTTCTTTTTGGATAAGGATTGTTCTATTTTGTTGAAAATTTGTTTCATTTTTGGTTGAAAATTATCCTTTCTAACCGAAAATTAAGCTATCCCATTTGTGTAGATAAATTATTTGTTTGATTATGTACACTTAACTTCCGATATAAGAACCCCCGATTCACGATATTCCTAAAAGTTATGGCCTTCGTAGTTTTCTGATGGGGGGAGCCGCAGGGCCGAAAGAGAGGAAGTGCTCAGTCAAGCGTGACAAACACGGTTGGATTCCCCCGATTCAGGATCAAGGCCACTGCAAGCGATGCCCGAAACCGATTTTATATCGAGAATTGAGTGTATTTTCAAGAAAAAAATTTTTTGAAAAAAAAATTTTTTTTAATGAAAGAAAATAGTTGTTCAGTAACTTGTTACAAGTAACTAATCTACTGAATAGTACATTGTGCTACGAGTGGAGTGGGTTCGGAAGGCGAAGCCCCCCAATACAAAAAAAGAATATTAAAATGAAAAAAACTCAAGAAAACATTCAAAATCAAACAAAAACACATAAAAAGAAGTTATTAAGAGAAAAAACTAGGAGATGGCGCTACGTGTCGATCGAATCGATCAA
>JAUELO010000151.1:3995862-4007132 GCA_032357855.1 Amphibolips quercusostensackenii
ATTAAATTCATTAGGATTTTACCAAGTTGTAATTTTCCCCAATCAGCCTAATCCTCTAACAATGGGAAGGCTGCGCGGAGCAAGCAACCGCCCGCGCGACCAGCAGTCAGGTGTTCCCCTTGGGTTCTAGGATTGCAAAAAATTTGTGATGTGGTTCATCTGGCAGATTACTAAGCTGTATAAGCTTAATTAGATTATAATAAAAAGATAAGAAAAAAATAGAAAAAATTGGTCAATACCTTCAATCTTAGTTCAGAGTTATTGTACTAGGTATGTACTTAAAGATTTTCTTTATTTTTGAAAATATTGATTAAATTTCATTCAGATTTTTTTACTTTCTTCTAATTTTATAAGAAAATTGATTTCAGCTAATCAAAATTTAATCAAGCCATGTTTCCATTATTTCTGTTTTTGTAGCAGAGTCAGACGAGGTCAGGGTGCCATTCTGCTGCCGCGGACTAGCGACTTTGCTGCCGAAAGTAGTTTGGGAAACGCTATTCTACAGGACCTGATTTATTTTATTCATGCTTCAAAGTCTTTAGCATTATTTTCGTGCAACATATCAAATTTTAAATTTAATAATTCATACCATTTTTTTCACTCAAAATAATATAACTAAAATACAAGTAATTGAAAAAAATTATAATAATATTAGTAAAAAGTATTTAGAAGTTAATAATTATTGAAAATTTTATACACACCCTGATGGGAATATATTCGATGAATTTTCACGAAAACTTTGATAAATTTTAATGCAAATTTCTAAGAATTCCTATAATAATATAAAGGAAATTTCAATGATAATATTAAATTTTTAACTCACAAATTATTTATTATTATATTTTTCATTATAATTGATCAAGGATTGATTTTATTTCTTGAAAGATTCTTCAAAATTCAATTTGGTCGGATTCTTTCAAAAAATAATTTCGGTAGAATTAAAATTTTCTGTAGAAATGAAACAATTTTCATTGAGTTGCTGAAAGTGGGAGTGGGCCGAAGTTTAGAGAAAATTCAACAAAAGAGAATTTAAAGGAATTTAAGGGAAATAAAAAAATTTGACGAAATTAATAAAAATTGATGATGATTTTTAAATCAATTTCCCTTAATTAAGAACAAATCATAAATATTTAAAAGATAATTTTGTTCATAAAATTTTGAGTGAATAATTGAGAACTCTATGAAACTTTAAAGAATTTGATAAAATTCCTAGGAATGCCCGATAAATTCAAAAGACTTTCGTGTAAACTAAAAAAAAATTTAATAAATTTAAATATTGTAAATACATTGAATTTAGTAGAATTCAGTAATTAAAAAACTATTAAAATAAATTTTAAAAAAAGGCAAAATTAAGAAAAATCTAAGATTTTCAAAGCATTCAAAATACTTTTAAAAAATACAGAATACAATAATGAGAATGCAAAGTGAATTTTAAATTAATTTGAAAAAAAATTTGATATAATTTAATATAATTTAATAAATTTGATATAATGAAAAAATTTGATATAATGAAAAAAATGTTCTGGACACAAAAGTGAATTAGCCCGTATAAACATACAGGATGGCTTCCTTATAGAAGACTAAATATAAATTTCATTTTCTTTTTTATCAAGTTTAGAATAGAAAGTGACAGAAAATGCAAAATGATAAAATAATACAAACAATTTTCAAAATACAATAGCAACTCAGGCAAATCAACTTTTGTATTTAAAAGGGTAATTTTTCGAGCTGGAAAAGGAAAGGGTGAAATTCTGTCACCCTCTATCCCTTTTTCAGCCTTATGGCCTTTTTTTACATAAATTGTCAGAATTATTTTATTTAAAAATTTGTTGTCAAAAGGTCTTTTTTATTTATTCATTAACTTTGATTTATGTTAATGAAAACAGTTTTTCTGTTTGATACAGATGTTTTAAATATTACGAATGATCTTTTTTGTTCTAGCATAAATTTTATATTATGTTAAAGAAAAGATTTTTACTATGAAAACCGTTTTTTTAAATATCATGCATTACCATAGCTTCCTTACTTCTCCATGAAATGTATCAATAATACAGGTCAATTGATTCGGTTCGAATCAACACATCTTTTCTATTCTTACATCAACTTCAGATTATGATCATAAGAAAATTTTTACTATGAAAATCGATTTTTAGTGTAATATGAATGACATATAAATGATCATAACTTCCTTACGCTTTAATGAAATGTATTGATATTATAAGTTAATCAATTTTCCTCGAACCAAGGAATCTTTCATGCCTTTGCATTAACTTTAGATTATGTTAAAGCAAAAAGTTTTACCATAGAAAACCGTATTTTCAAATATTATGCATTACCATATTTTTCTTACTCCTTGATCAAATGTATTAATAATACAGGTCAATCGATTCGTCCTAAATCAACACATCTCCACTATTCTTACATCAACTTCAGATTATATAAGAAAATTTTTGCTATGAAAATCGATTTTTAGTATAATATGAATGACATATAAATAATCATTACTTTTTTACGCTTTGATAAAATGTATTAATATTAAAAGTTAATTAATTCGTCTTAAGCCAAGGAATATTTTATGCCTTTGCATCAACTTTGAATTATATTAAAGAAAAAAGTTTGACTAAAAAAAAACTGTATTTTTTAATATCAAACATTACCATAGCTTCTTTACTCCTTGATGAAATGTATTAATAATACAGGTCAATCGATTCATCTCGAATCAACACATCTTTTATTTTTATACATCAACTTCAGATTATGATAATGAAAAAATTTTTACTATGACAATCGTTTTTTAGTATAATATAAATGACATATAAATAATCAAAACTTTAATACGCTTTAATAAAATGTATTAACATGATAAGGTAATCAATTTGTCCTGAAAAGAGAAATCTTGTATGTCTTTGCATCAACTTTGAATTGTGTTGCAGGAAAAAGTTTTACTATAAAAAACCGTGCTTTTAAATATTATGCATTACCATAGCTTTCTTACTATTCAATAAAATGCATCAATATCATAGGTCCATCGATTCGTCTCAAATCAACACATCTTTTCTATTTTTACATCAACTTCAGATTATGATAATGAAAACATTTTTACTATGACAATCGTTTTTTAGTAAAATATGAATGACATATAAATAATTATTACCTTTTTACGCTTTGATAAAATGAATTAATATTAAAAGTTAATTAATTCGTCTTAAACCAAGGAATATTTTATGACTTTGCATCAAATTTGAATTATGTTAAAGGAAAAAGTCTTGCTATAAAAAACCGTATTTTAAAATATTATGCATTATCATAGCTTCCTTACTTTTTTGATAAAATAAATCAATAATACAGATCAATCGATTAGTCTCGAATTAACCCATCTTTTCTTCTCATACATCAACTTCAGATTATGATAATGAAAAAATTTTCACTATTAAAATCGTTTTTTAGTATAATATGAATGACATATGAATGATCATAACTCACTTACGCTTTAAATAAATGTATTAATATTATGAGTTAATCAATTCGTCTTGTACCAAGAAATCTCTTATGCCTTTGCATCAACTTTGAATAATGTTAAAGGAACAAGTTTTACTATAAAAAACTGTATTTTTAAATATTACCCATTACCATAGCTATCTTACTCCTCGATAAAATGTATCAATAATACAGGTCAATCGATTCGTCTAAAATTAACACATTTTTTCTATTTTTACATTTACTTAAGATTATAATAATGAGAAAATTTGTACTATGAAAATCTATTTTTAGTATAATATGAATGACATATGAATGATCATAACTTCTTCACGCTTTAATAAAATGTATTGATATTATGAGTTAATCAAATTGTCTTAAACCAAAGAATCTTTTATGCCTTTGCATCAACTTTGATCCATGTCAAAGAAAAAAGTCTTACAATGAAAAAACCGTATTTTTGAATATTATGCATTATTATAGCTTTCTCACTCTTCAATCAAATGTATGAATATTATAAGTCAATCGATACGTCTTCAATAAACACATCTTTTTTATTTTCACATCAACTTTAAACTATGCAGATGAGAAAACTTCTGCTATAAAAATTGGATTCTGTTATAATATAAATGACCATAACTTCCTTACTCTTTAATAAAATATATTAATATTATAAATCAATCTATTTGCTTCCAACCAAGAAATCTTTTATATCCTTGAAATAATTTTGAATTATGTTAATAAAAAAATTTGACTGTAAAAAACTGTACTTTTGAATTTTATGCATTACCATAACTTTTTCACTCCTTAATAAAATGTGTCAACATTAAAAGTCAATCGATTCGTCTCGAATCAGTACATCTTTTCTATTTTCATATCAACTTTAAATTATGAAAATATGAAATTTTTACTACGAAAATCGATTTTTAATATAATATAAATGACCATAACTTTCTTACACTTCCATTAAATAGATTAATATTATAGGTCAGTCGATTCCTCTCGAACCAAGAAATCTTTTATGTCCTTGCATCAATTTTTAATTATGTTAATGAAAAAAGTTTTACTATAAAAAACTGTGTTTTAAAATTCTATGCGTAACCATAACTTTCTTACTTTTCAATAAAATGTTTTAACATTATAGGTCAATCGATTCGTCTCAAATCAACACTTCTTCTATATTCCTAAATCTACTTTAAATCATGAAAATGAAAAAAATTTTACCATAAAAATCGATTTTTAATATGATATAAATAGCGATAAATATCTTACTCTTTTATGAAATTTAATAATATTATAGGTCAATCAATTCGTCTCAAACCAAGGAATCTTACATATTTTTGCTTCAACTTTGAATTATGTTAAAGAAAAAAGTTTTACCATAAAAAACCATATTTTTAAATTCTATGCATGACCATAGCCTTCTCACTTTTCAATCAAATCTATCAACGTTATAGGGCAATTGATTCATCTTGAATTAACACTTATCTTCTATTCTTACATGAACTCTAAATTATGAGAATAAAAAAAATTTTTAATATAAAAATCGATTTTTAATATAATATAAATAGCGATAACTTTCTTACTCTTTAATGAAATGTATGAATATTTAGGTCAATCGATTCGTCTCAAACCAAGGAATCTTTCATGTTCTTGCATAATTATTAAATTACGTTAAAGAAAAAAGTTTTACCACAAAAAACTGACTTTTAAGTATTATAAAGTGCTACAAAAAAATATAATCAATATTTTCTTCGGTCAGTTTCAAGATATTAGCGATAAAAACAAGCTTTTCAAATTTCATTAATTTATCTGCAACCGTTTTCAATTTCTCGTGTTCACAAAAAAGTGTGACATCCACACTCACAATCCACATACACACATCCGCACATACATATCCACACACACATCCGGATAAATTTTCAAAAAATAAGATCAATACTTTACCGAAAAAGATGAATTTTCAACAAAACAGTTGAATTTTCAACCCTGCCCAGATCAGTTAAATTTCGCACCAAAATATTGATAGTTTTAATCAATTATTGAAATTTTTAACTAAAAAAGATAAGTTATAACCAAAAAATAGAATGGTAACATTTTCAGTTGAAAATTTTTTTTTTTTTTGGTTAGACAAAAAAAACGAATGATCTAGTATACAAAATGAACCTAAAAGAAAAATTTTTAGCGAAATAGTTAAATCCGCAGCCATAAAGATGAATATAAAAAAAAATGAATTTTCTACAAGAAAGAAGATGTTTTAAAAAAAAAGAATTGAATTTGAAAAAAATTCAAGTTTGAATTGAATTTTCTACCAAAATAGTTGAATTTCCAATCAATTATTTAAATTGTTATTTAAATAAGATAATTTATTATTTCAAGAAATAATGGTTACAGTTTTAGTTGAAATATTAACTTTTGAAAAAAAAAATTATTTTCTAGTATTCGAAATAAACCAAAAACACAAAGTTCTAACAAAATAGTTTGACCTGAAGCCATAAAGATGAATTTTCAAGAAAGAAGATTAATTTTCTACCGAAAAAGAAGAACTTTCCGTAATTTAGAATTGAATTTGAAAGAAATTCAAATCCTAATTAAATTTTCTACCAAAATAGGTAAATTTCCAATCGATTATTAAAATTTTTTACTAAAAAAGATAAGTTATTAACTAAAAATAGAATGGTGACATTGTCAGTCAAAAAATTAATTTTTAAAATTTACAAAAAAACGAACTTTCAAGTATTTAAAATGAACCAAAAAGATCATTTTCTAACAAAATTTGAATCTGTAGCCAAAAAGATAAATGTTAAAAAAAGAAAATTCATTTTTTACCGAAAAAAAGAATTCGCAATCAAATAGAACTAAATTTAAAAAAAAATTTAATCCTAGTTAAATTTTCTACTAAAATAGGTTAATTTTTAATCAATTATTACAATTTTAAACTAGAAAAGATAAGTTAATAATTAAAAATAGAATGGTTACATTTTAAGTTAAAAAATTAATTTTTATTTTTAAAAAACCGAATTTCCTAGTATTTGAAATAAACCAAAAAGACAAAGTTGCTACCAAAACCGTTGAATTCTCAATCTATTATTAAAATTTGTATCAAAAAAAGAATTGCAATAAAGAAAAATTATTTTCTATCTAAAAAGAAGAATTTTCAACAAAATACATGAATTTTTCACAAAACAGTTGAATTGTCAACTTGATACCAAATAGCTGATTTTTGTACCAAAGTTATTGAATTTTAAACCAAATATTTGAATTAAAAAAAAAGATAAGTTATTAACCAAAAATGAAAAAGTTATATTTTTAGTTGAGGAACTTGATTTTTAACAAAAATAAAAAGAAATTTTGAACTAGTTGAAATTACGCAAAGATGACCAATTTTTAAGAAAATAGTTAAATTCACAGCCAAAAAAATAAATTAAAAAAAAGGATTAATTTTCTACTAAAAAAAAAGAATTTTCCACAAAATACATAAATTTCTCAAAAAACAATATAATTTTCAACCTCAAACAAACAGTTGCATTTCCTACCAAAATCTTAAAATATTTAATCAATTATTTAAATTTTTAACTAAAGAAGATAATTTATTAACCAAAAATGGAATGGTTACATTTTTTGTTGAAAAATTCATTTTTAACCAGAAAAACAAACAGATTTTCTACTATTTAAATTAATCAAAAAGGCAAATTTTTGAAAAATAGTTAAATCCACAGCCAAAAAGATAAATTTTCGAAGAAAAAGATTAATTTTCTTCACACGAACCAGAATATACAACTATATACATTAATTTTTTACAAAACAGTTTAATTTTTAATTTAATACCAAATAGCTAATTTTTCTACCATAATTGTTTAATTCTTACCCAAATATTTAAATTTTGAACTGAAAAAGATAAATTTCGAACTAGAAATAGAATGGCTACATTGCTAGGTTAAAAAATTAATTTTCAAAAAAAAAAATTCCATTAAAATAGTTAAATTCACAGCAAAAATGATAAATTTTCAACCAAAAAATTTATTTTCTACCTAAAAAGACGATTGTTCAACGAAATACATCAATTATCCAAAAAAAGTTAACTTTCTCACCTGCTATTATGAATTTTCAACCGAAAAGCTATTTTCTACTATGTTACTAATTTTTTTAATGAATGGTTTGATTTTTAAACAAAGAGTTAAATTTTGTACTACAACAGTTGCATTTTCAACAAGAAACATAATATTTGAACAAAAAAAAAAAGATATGACTTCTTATTCAAAAATGAAACATTTACATTTTCAGTTTAAAAAATGAATTTCTGATAACAAACAAAAAAAATTCCTATGCATTGAATTCAACTAATGAAGATAAATTTTCACCTAAATAGTTGAACTACGGTCGACAAGATAATATCTTAAAAAAGAAATTTATTTTACACCTAAAAAAAGAAGTTTTCAACAAAATAAATAAAATTTCCAAAAAAACAGTTGAATTTTCTACGCGACGCCATTAATTTTTAAGAAAAAAGTTAGTTTTCTACCAACTAGGTAATTTTTTGAATAAATAGTTTATTTTTTAACTGGATAGTTAAGATTTTCAAAACAATAGTTGAATCATAAACCAAAAAGATGAAGTTGAATACAAAATGTACATTTTTGAAAATTTTGAACCACAAGCTTTAAAGGCTTATGAAGATTTTGAAACGATTTAAAATTAAGATGAATGTGGAAATTTTAAATGATTTTTTGTTTTAAAAAAATTTTTGTAGGAAAATATTAAAAAAGATTAAAAACATTTCAAAAGATTTTTAAAATTATCAGAAGAGAACCTGGTAGATTTAAAGCCTATTTCTTTTATGACATTTTTCAAAAAGTTGAGGAAAAATCAAATCACCTTAAAATATATTTATAAAAGATCAGAAACAATTCCAAAAGTAATTTAAAATTTAAAAAGGCTTGAAAAAATTAAAACCACAATGTAGATATTTAAAATTTTCGAAATAAAATTTAGAAACTTTCTAAAAACTTTTTAAAAACTTCGATAGAATAAAAACATTTTTAAACATTTAATATTCTACAACATTTAAATAGATTTCAAAGAAATCGAGAAAGAATCTGGAAAAATTTAAAGAAACTTTTTTAATTTTGCAGTATTTAAAAAAAAGTTTGTGGAATATCACAATCTTTTTAAAAATTATTTAAAGTTTTAAGCAAATGAAAAAAAGAATTCAAAGTTTGAATAGATTTTAAAAAGTCAAAACAAAATGTAAATTTCTCAAGGTTATGAACAAAAGTTTAAAAATTTTCCAGGATTTTGAAACGTTTCAAAATAACACAAACATTTTCGTAAGATGCCTGGAAATATTTTTTATCATTTTTTATTTTGAAAAAATAGTTGTAGATGAATATTAAAAAAGATTAAACATTTCAAAAGATTTCCAAAATTTTCAACAAAAAAAAATCGGAAGATTTTAAAGCTTTTTGTGTTTCTTTTACGGGATTTCTTTTAAGTTGAGGAAAAATCAAATTACTTTAGAAGATATATAAAAGTTTAAAAACAATTTTGAGAATCAAGAAAAAAGCTGGAAAAATTTGAAGCAATTTTTGGGTTTGTTGATTTTACATTATTTAAAAAAAAAATTTTAGGAAAAATTTAAATAATTTTTAAAGATATTTATCAGTTTAAAAAAAATTCAGAAATAATTTAAAAATTGACAGGGGTTGAAAATCCTAAAACAAATTATAAATTTTTTAAGACTCTCAACAAAAAATTTTAAGATTTTTAAGGATTTCGAAAAGTATAGAAAAAACACAAACAATTTCCTAAGAAACCTAGAAAAATTTTTTATGATCTTTTGTATAAAAAAATATATTTTTAGGGCAATAGATGTAAAGAATTAAAAACAACTAAAGATATTCCCAAAATTGTCATGAAAGAATCTTGAAGACCTTTAGTCTTTTCCTTTTTTTCGGGAGTTAAGCAAAAACCAAATAAATTAAAAAAATATTTAGAGAGTTTAAAGTTTTTTATAAGATTAAAAAATCATAAATTTTTTTCAACTTCTTGAAAAACTTTTAACAAAATGGATGTTTTTGCAGATATCAAACAACAAATGTAGAACTCTTTTGAAAATTATGAAAAGTTTCTAGAGAAATGTTTGAAAAGTTTTCAAAGCATTAAAAAAGATTTTCAAAATATTTATGAAAAAGAATATTCAAGAAAAAAGTTATTTTTCTACCACCTAGGTAATTTTAAAAATAAATTGTTTATTTTTTAACTGAATAGTTCAGTTTTTCAAAATATTAGTTAAATTTTCAACCAAAAAGATAAATTTAGAACCAAATAGTTGCATTTTTTATTTAAAAATATGGTATCTTAGAAGATTTAAATTTTAAATAAAAAAGACGTATTTTTCACAAAGCAATTGAATTTTAAATACAACGATTATTTTTTAACAATATGATATAATTTTTTACTAGACTGTTGAATTTTTAAATAAAAAATACGATTTTTTTATAAAGCAGTTGAATTTTCAAACCAAAAAGACGCACTCCCAACGATACATGTTAAACCTAATGTATTAACAAAAAATATTTTAATTTTCAATTAAAAACAGTTGCATTCAACTGAATAATGCAAATTTCTAACAAAATGGTTAAATCATCAACAAAATGCATGAATTTTCAACCAATCAGTTAAATTTTTATATAGAAAAGATCAATTTTCATTTAATAATATAAATTTTTAACAAAAAATGGAATAGTTACATTTTCAGTCCAAAAAAAAAACTGGTTAGGTTTTCCTCTCTAAAGATGAATTTTTAAGCAAAATGATGAATTAACAACCAAAATGATAAATTTTTAACCAAAATAATGAATTTTCTACCAAAATGATAAATATTTTCAAAGACATTAATTTTTAACAAAGTAAATTAACTTTTAACAAGGTGTAAATTTTCAAACAACAAAAATGAAAAAAGTTTTAAATTTAAATCAAAAACTTTTGAGTGCATTTAAAATGTACGAATTTAAAACGCAATAGACAAATTTTAAAGCAAAAAAATAAATTTTCATCTTTATTTTTAATCATTAATTTATTTTATTTATTTAGTTTTAACCTTAAAGGATTGAGTTTACATCAATAAATACAAATTTCAAACAGAATACATAGATTTCTAACTGAAATGATAAATTTTTACCAAATAGTTGAATTTTTAACTAGAAAAAAAAATTTTAACTAGAAACATAATAGTAAAATTTTCAGTTTATAATATTAATTTTTAGACAAAGAGGAAACGAATTTTTAACAATATAGTACAGTTTTCAGAGAAAAATATCTTCAATAAAAAAATAGATGTTTTTAAAAATGTTGAAAAGAAGAAAACATGCGAAAGAATGTGAAGTCTGATGTATAAAATTGATTTTTAAACATATTTCATTATTATTAAACTGTACCGTTGCAAAGACATTTTTCGAAAAATTCGCAAACTTTCTTAAAATTTATCATCAAAAAATGTACTAAACTTTACGTAAATTCGTAGTTACTTCCACTGGACCCCCTCCGCCCAAAATTTTTACTAACCGTAGTTTTTGGCGAGACCCCTCCCCCCTCAAATTGTTGAAGTAGTTTATGTACGACCCTATACTATCTTACCCATGTATCTTTGCCAGATTGGAAATAAAAATTCTACAGAAATCTTATTCCATATTTTATGTGAGAATAAAATCCTGCAATCTTTATACGCAGATGATTGAATATGCTGATCGAAATTGATACGGCAAATGCTCTCATCTCCAAGGCACATTTAATCA
>JAUELO010000151.1:4015626-4031640 GCA_032357855.1 Amphibolips quercusostensackenii
TCTAGAGACTTCTATTCGATACCCTCACTACAGCCACACTCTGTTTTCTAAATATCCTATGTATAGTTAATAAGAAAAATTGAGCAAGAGCTTCAAAATGAGATAAGTTTCTAAAATCTCATCAGAATATAACGTCCACCCAGGGAGTCGTAATTTACGGATGAAATAAGCAGCCCTACCAAGTTAAGAATTTTCGAAAAAAAACTTGTCTTTATATTTCAAATAATAATTATGTTCTTTTCACATGTTCAAGGTGTTTTCTTAAATCCTAGAAAAAATCTCACTGAAGATTCGAGGTTTCTTCAAGGGCTATTCAAAAAAATCGATTGAATGTTCAAAAAAATAGTTTAATTTTCAATTTAGAAAATTAATTTTTTTTAAACAAAATTTTAATGCAGAGGATTAATTTTTATCATGAAGACGAATTTTTAACAAAATACATACATTTTTGAGCAAGCAGTTTACTTTGCAACCAAAAAGATTACTTTTCTTATTAGAAATACTACTTTTAAACAAATTAATGAATTTTCAACACGAAAGGTAATTTTTAACCAAGCAGTTGTATTCTCAATTAAATATTCAAATAATAATAATAATAATAATTTCTGTGAAAAACAAAGCATAGTTTCAACACTGAAGATTAATTTTCTGTCAAAAACAGGATTTCCAACAAGATCATAAATTTTTAACTAGATAGTGAAATTTGCAACCAAAAAGATTTCTTTATCAAAATGACGAATTTTTAACAAATTACATTAATTTTTAACTAATAGTTTAAACAATGGATTTGATGGTAGTTTTAAAAAAATATTAACTGAATAGTGGGATTTCTGGGATAAAAATAATCAATTATTGACCAGAAATTGTGTGATTGGATTTTTAAAAAGTGAAATGATTTACAATATAATGTCGAATTTTCTACAAAAGATTATAATTTTGTACCAAATAGTTCAGCGATCTACTCAAGTGTTGAATTCTTTAAGTGAAAAAAAAGAATTTTCTAAATAACAGTTCAATTTTCTACCCGAGAATATCAATTTTCAATCAAAAAAATAATTTCCAACCGATCATTTAAATTTTCAACTCAATAGTTCAATTTTTAGTTTAAAATTTAATTTTTATAAAAAAAAGATTTTTAACACAGAAGATAAATTTTCTACCAAAAAAGACGATTTTCTAACAAAATACATAGATTTTCAACTAAATATTCGTATTTTCAACAAAGAAGTTTAATTATTACAAATTATATACATTTTTTAAATGAATATTTTATACAATGGATGTGATGATAGTTTCCTTTTTTTCACTAAATAGGGGAATTTCTAAGCTAAAAACTACCAATTATTATTTTTTAAATTATGTACGTAAGTTTTTATTTAAGGAAATTAATTTTTCAATCAAAAACAGTTTTCCTACAAAAAAGTTTAATTTTGTAACAAGCAATTGATTTTTCTAAACCAAAGTGTTTAATTTTCAAGCGGAAAATTTTTTTCTAAAAAACATTTGATTTTTTAACCCAAGGATTCAAATTATCAACCAAAAAGTTAATTTTTTAACTAATCAGTTAAATTATTAACAAAATAGTTTTTTCAGTTTAAAAAATTCACTTTTATCAAAAACAAGCAAAAAATTTTTACACAGAAGATCAATTTTCAACGCAAAAATACCAATTTTTAAAAAATAAATCAATTTTAAACTAAATACTTGTTTTTCCAACCAAGAAGGGGACCTTCCTGCCATACAGTTAAATTTTAAAAAATTACATAAATTTTCAACTAAATAATGTATACGATGGATGTGACCGTATTTAAATTTTTTTAACTGAATAGGGTAATTTCTAAACTAAAAATAATTGATTATTAACAAAAAAGGGTATAGTTGAATTTTTATTAGGAGAATGAGTTTTTGAATAAAAAACAAATCTTTTACAAAAAAGTTTAATTTTGTACCAAATACTTGAATATTCTATCAACCTGTTGAATTTTTGAACGAAAAAGACAAATTTTTTACAAAAAAGTTGAATTTTTAACACAGCAATGAGAATCAACAATAAAAAAGTTGATTTTTAATCAATCAAATAACTTTAAAGAAATAGTTAAACTATTCGGTAAAAGAAATCAATTTTATCAAAAACAGAATTAATTTGTAACACAGAATATTAATTTTTCACCAAAAAACACGAATTCCTATCGAAAAGTCGAATTTTTAACAAATTATATAAATTCTTAATTAAATAATTTACACAATGGATGTGGTGCTAGTTTAAATTTTTTGAAACTATATATGGGAATTTTAAACTAAACATAATCACTTGTTTAGAAAAAATTATTTACGTAAATTTTCATTCAAGAGAATTAATTTTTCAATAAAAAACAGTTTTCCTACAAAGCACTTTGATTTTGTAACAGAAAGTTGAGTTTTCTATACCAAAGTGCTTAATTTTAAATCGGAAAATTTTTTTCTAAAAAACAGTTGAAAATCTAATCCAAGAATACAAATTTTCAACCAAAAAGTTGATTTTTGAGCTAATTAATTTAAATATCAACAAAATAGTTTTTTCAGTTTAAAAAATTCACTTCAATCAACGAAAAAAAAAGATTTAACACAGAAGATCAATTTTCAATCCAAAAATACTAATTTTTAACAAAATACATCAATTTTAAACTAAATATTTGTTTTTCCAACCAAGAAGGGGACCTTCCTGCCATAAAGTTAAATTTTAGAAAATTACATAAATTTTCAACTAAATAATTTATTTAATGGATGTGACCGTATTCAAATTTTTTTAACTGAATAGGGTAATTTCTAAACTAAAAATGATCGATTATTAACAAAAAATGGTATAGTTGAATTTTCATTAGGAGAATTAGTTTTTAATAAAGAACAAAAAAGTTAAATTTTAAACACAGCAATATGAATAAGCAAAAAAAATTTAATTTTTAACCAATTAGATGAATTAACGAAAAATAGTTAAATTTTCGGTTATGAAAATAAATGATATTAAAAACAAAATAAATTTACAACACGAAATATTAATTTTTTACCGAAAAACACGAATGTTTAACAAAATACACAAATTTTAAACTATATGGTTAATGTGAATTCAAATTTTTATTCTAATTTATTAAGTTAAAATACAATAAAGAATTGTCTACAAAACATTATAATTTTGAACAATATATTTGAGTTTTCTACCAGAGTGTGGAATTTTTGAGCCAAAAAATATTTAAAAAAAAAAGTTGAATTTCACACAACAATGTCAATATTCAATTATTCAGTTAAAATTTTAACAAAAAACTCAAATTTCAAGTTTTATACATTAATTTTAATAGGAAGAAAGAAATTTTTAAAGCAGAAAATTAATTTTTCACTAAAAAAGACGTATTTTCAATATAATACATAACTTTTCAACTAAAGATTTATATTATCAAACAAAAACGTTACTTTACTACTAAAAAGATAAAATTTAAAAAAATATAAAAATTTATAAATCAATAGTTTGCACGATGAATCTGATGCTGTTTATGAATTTAAAAAAATCAGCAAAATTTTTGAAATAAAAAAAATCAATTTTAACCAAAAATTGTGTAGTTTAATTTTCATTTAGTAAGATTTATTTTCACTAAAAAAACGGCTTTTTCGCAAAACAGTTTAATTTTGTACCAACTAGTTGAATGTTCTACAAGTCTGTCGAATTTTCAACCGAAAAAGACAAATTTTCTACAAAAAATTTTAATTTTTATCCTGCGAATATCGAATTGAAATACATTAATTATTTAATCAAATAGTAAAATTTTAAACAAAAAAGATTACTTCTCTACCAAAAATACAAATTTTTACAAATTATATGAATTTTCAATTAAATAGCTTGAGCAATTAATGTGCTGGTAGTTACTAAACATTTTGAAATAAATTTTTGAATTTCTAAACCAAAAAAGATACATTTAAAAAAAAATGCGGTGTAGTCACATTTTCATTAAAAATAATTGATTTAAAAAAAAGCAAATATTCGGCAAATAGTTTAATTTTGGATCACATAGTTGAGTTTTCTATTAAAGGGTTGAATTTTCAGGACAACAAGACGGATTTAAACAAAACCAGGTTAATTTGCAACCGCAGAATATGAATTTTGATTTTTAAAAAATCATTTTTAACCAATCAGTTGAATTTTCAACAAAATAGTTTATTTTTAGGTACAAAAAAATTAATTTTCACTAAAAAAATCTAATTTCCAACTAAAATGAGGTACCTTCAACAAACAAAAAATAACTTCTAATGGTAATTTCTCAAAAGTTAATTTTTTTTTAAAGTTAATTTATATCTAACTACTGGATTTTTCAACCTTAAAGGATTAATTTTTAATGCAAAATATCATAGTTAAGATTTAAACAAAAAAAAACCATTGTATTTAACCAAGAAAAAGGAACTTTAAACGTATATTCAAATCTTTAAATAAAAATGATTAGTTTTTAACCAAACATTTGAATTTCTAACCAAAACTGAGTTTTCTACAAAAAACAATGGATTTTTAACAAAATAAGTAAAATCCCGCTTATTTAAAGAACCACTTATTTGAAGGTGCGCTTATCTGAAGGTCCCTAGACTCGGTTATTTGAAGTTGCGCAGTTTCGTCACCTCCTACCTCGGTTTCTGTAGGGGCTGTATAGTAACGCTCGCGGCAGTGAAATTATTGAAACCTTTGTAAAAATTTGTGAAATTTTTAAAATTGTTGAGAGATTGTTTTAATTTTTGTGACATTTTTAGAAATCTTTGGGAAATATTTAAAATATTTCTGAAATTTTGGTAGTATTTGAGAAATTTGTGAAATCTTTGGGAAAACCTTAAAATCTTTCTGTAATTTATAAAATCTATTAAAAATCTGTGTAAAATAATAAAAGTTTTTGTAAAATCTATTCAAAATATATGCGGAAACTTTTTAAAATTTTTTTTATCTTTGGAAAATCGTTTAAATCTTTGTAAAATTTTTAGAAATTTTTACGAAATATTTAAAATATTTTGAAATATTTGTGAAATTATTGAAATTTTTGGAAAATCATAGAAATCTTTGTGCACACTTTGAAGTATTTTAGAAATATTTTTGAAAATCCGTGAAATTCTTTTAATCGTTGGAAAATTATTTGAATCTTTATGAAATATTTAAAAATCCTTGCAAAATATTTTAAACATTTCGGAATTATTTGGTTATATTTGAGAAATTTGTGAAAATTTTTAAAATTTTTGAGATCGTTGGAAAATTATTCAAACCTTGTGAAATCTTTGAAAATCTTTGCAAAACATTTTGAATATTTTAGAAATATTTGGTGATACTTGAGAAATTTATGAAATCTTTAGAAAAACATTGAAATCTTTTTGTAATTTATAAAATCTATTGAAAATCTTTGTGAAATAATGAAATTTGTTGTAAAATCTATTCAAAATATTTTCGGAAACTTGTTAAATTTTTTGGAAAATCGTTTAAATCTTTGTTAAATTTTTAGAAATCTTCACGAAATATTCGAAATATTTTGTTATATTTGTGAAATCTTTGTGAAAATTTGAGAAATTTTTGAATTTCTTGAAAAATCATTCAAACCTTTGTGAAATCTTTGAAAATCCTTGACTATTTCAAACATTTTTGAAATATATGGTAATATTTGCAAAATTTGTGAAAATTTGTGAAAATTTGTTAAATTTTGGAAATCTTTGAAAAACGTTAAAATCTTTCTGTAATTCATGAAATTTATCGAAAATCTTTGTGAAATAATGCAAGTTTTTTTGAAATCTATTCAAAATATTTGCGGAAACTTGTAAAATTTTTTTAATCTTTGAAAAATCGTTTAAATCTTTGTGAAATTTTTAGAAATCTTCACGAAATATTTGAAATATTTTGTAATATTTGTAAAATTATTAAAATTTTTACGAAATCATAGAAATCTTTGTGCACACTTCGAAATATTTTGGAAATCTTTGTAAATTAATTAAATTTGTTGTGAAATCTATTCGAAATATTAGCGAAAACTTGTAAAATTTTTTTCAATCTTTGGGAAATCTTCCAAATCTTTGTGAAATTTTCATAAATCTTCACGAAATATTTAAAATATTTTGTAATATTTTTGAAATTATTAAACTCTTTGTGAAAGTTTGTAAAATTTTTGAAATGGTTAAAAAATTATTGAAATCTTTGTGAAATCTTTTTAATCTATCCAAATTCTTTGTTAAATCTTTAGAAAATTATTGAAATTTTTGTGAAATCTGTCAAATCAATTTAAAATCTCTGCAAAACCTTAGAAATTTTTACGAAATCTTTGGGTAATTATTTAAGTTTTTGTGCAATTTTTAAAATCTACTGAAATTTTTATAAAAGTTTCAAAATGTTTGTGAAATCATTTAAATCTTTGGGAAATATTTTTGAAATATTTGGTAATGTTTGTAAATCTTTGGAAATTCATTGAATTCTTTGTGAAATCGTTGGCAATACGAATTTTATACCATTTATTTATTATTTATCATTTCCTATTTATTGTTTATTTATTATTTATAATTATTGTAACATTTTAACCTATTATAATATTATTATACTATAAACAAATTGTGCCTTTTAATATCATACGTCTAGGTCCCTGCCCCCACCTAGAAAAAAAGGCTCTGCCGCTTCTGTTTTTATAACTGCCTAAAGTTCAAAGAACGTGCGCTTCAAGCAAAAAAAAAATCTTCCTATTTTCATCTAGAAAAATAAATTTTTTAAATATTTTTTGCTGAATAAAAATTCCAGTAGATTAAAGAGATTCCCATTGACATTCTTTTTGCATCACTCAAATCAGAGGAAATTTTCCGATTAGAGAGAATCGTTTTTCATGAGTGGGAGCAACCACGCGCCCCGGAAACATCCATAATTTGTTTTCAATGATTTACCGAAGCTAATTGCAGAATGCAGCGAGGGGTAATATCGCTTTGCAGTTTACGTCGGGAAGCTATACTTTAGTTTGCAATTTAAACTTTACTTCCTCTGGAATTGATTAGCTTTTAGTAATTAAGCAAGCAGCGCCTTTCCCCACCCTGCTCTACACTCCCCCTGACCCGCGCCAACACTAACTCCACCCCCCCCCATCCTACCCCTATATCTCTCTCAGCCCTTATTGCTTTTCTAGCGTCTCTCTCTCTCCTTTATTTTCTAGCTCCCTCTTAATTTCTCTCTCACTCTTGTATTCTCGCTCACTCTTGTATTCTCACTCCCTCTTATATCCTCTCTCACTCTCTCTTTCACTCTAAAAGCATGTTACAAGGGCGGTTTTAATCAACGCCCCGCGCGCGCGGCACGTTAGCTTAGCCGCGTATTTTTTGACGTGAAAACCTAACCTCAAACCAGGAGCTTGTATTCCGTCGGATCGCGCAGTGCGAAGCAATTTCGGCATGGAATGCGTTTCCCTCGATAGCTTGTACGGCTGCTTGCCCAGGCGGGACAGGCCCAACCAATTTCAAGTTCCATTATATACCCTTACCCGATGCGACTCGAGCATTTCCAAAGTAATTCGCGTGGCTCACTTGCGATTCGCGAATAATCAATAACAGACGGGTATCGATAGTATATCTGTGTCACTGATATTAATTAGGTCTACACATAATTTCTGTGCCTTCACTTTGATGTTTTGTAATTTTTGGGTAAATTTGAATTTTTTTTCGTACTACGGTGGTTTTAAAGGGCGAACCTTTAACACCAAAGCACAACTTAAATGAATATTTTTATAGAAAAAAACTCAGAGAATCCTGGACAATGCTCGTGGACAGCAACCTGTACAAGAACCTTTACAGGTAATTTTAATAGTTCCTGTACAAGAATTTGGCGAAGGAAACTATACATGATCCTGCAAAAGGTACCTTATGCAAGATAAACTTTGTATAATCCTGTACAAGTTCACAAAGGAACCTGTACAAGAACCTATACTCGATCATTCAAAAACTCTTTTGTCGGTGCAGGTTCCATTGCAGGATCAAGTACAGTTTTCTTCGGCAAATTTCTGCACAGGCACCGTCAATATTACGAGTACCTGTATAGGTTCGTGAGCAGGATCGCGTCCAGGAACATGTCCAGGTTTCTTCGAGGTTTCTGTACAGGGATTTTCGGCTGGAAATATAATAAGTCGCGGCTGTACAGGTTCACAAAGGAACCTGCACAAGAACCTATACTCGATCATTTAAAAACTTCTTTGTCGGTGCAGGTTCCATTGCAGGATCAAGTACAGTTTCCTTCGGCGAATTCCTGCACAGGTACCTTCAAGATTACGAGTACCTGTATAGGTTCGTGAGCAGGATCGCGTCCAGGAACATGTGCAGGTTCCTTCGAGGTTTCTGTACAGGGATTTTCGGCTGTAAATATAATAAGTGGCGACCCTGTGGACCTAACCTCAAAAAAAAGCTCACTTGCGATTCGCGAATAATCAATAACAGACGGGTATCGGTAGTATATCTGTGTCACTGATATTAGGTCTACAAATTAATTCTGTGCCTTCACTTTGATGTTTTGTAATGTTTGGGTAAATTTTAATTTTTTTTCGTACTAAGGTAGTTTTAAAGGGCGAAACTTCAACACCAAAGCACAACTCAACTGAAAATTTCTGTAGATGAAAATCAGAGGATCCTGGACATGTTCGTGGACAACAACCTGTACAAGAACCTATACAGGTAATTTTGATAGTTCCTGTACAAGAATCTGGCAAAGGAAACTATACATGATCCAGCAAAAGTTACCTTAAGCAAGAAAACCTTTGTATAATCCTGTACAGGTTCACAAAGGAACCTGTGAAAGAACCTATACTCGATCATTCAAAAACTCCTTTGTCGGTGCAGGGTCCATCGCAGGATCAAGCACAGTTTTCTTTGGCATATTCCTGCACAGGTACCGTCAAGATTACGAGGACCTGTATAGGTTCGTGAGCAGGATCGCGTCCTGGAACATGTCCAGGATCCTTCGAGGTTTCTGTACAGGGATTTTTGGCTGGATTTATAACAAGTGGCGGCCCAGTAGACCTAACCTCGAAAATCATAAGTGAATACAATAGCGTCTGACAAGGAGCATTTGAAATACTGCATTCTTTTTGCATTCTAATTAAAAAATCCTCATTGTGGAATTTCTGGAACCACTTTTTACACGTTTTGTGTCGCTGCACATTCTCCTAAGGATTCTTCCCTTAAATTTTTAAAATGCGTTGAAATCTTGTAAAATTGAATTAAATTTATTTATTGAATTCACTTTTTGAAGTATAATTTATTTAAAGTTCCTTGAAGGTAAATTAATTAAACTTATTCAATTAAGTTCTCCGTAAAAAAGTTAAAATTCCTAAAAATCTTTGAAATTTATGAAAATACCTCAAAATACCTTGATATCTGTGAAATCATAAACTCAAAATTAAATGAAATATTAATCAAATCTCTTGAAATCCTTTACAATCCCTCAAAATCCCTTAAAATCTTTAGAAAACGTAAAAAGACATTCAAATAAATTATAAACCGTTTGAAATTCCTCAAATATAATTTAAATTAAACTTATTCATTAAATTTATTTTTTTAGAGATTAATTCACTAGAAATATTTTAATTCCTTGAAATCTCAACCTTCAAATCCCTTGAAATCTATGAAATTGCTAAGAAAATCTAAAAAAAAATTATTCTACAGAATTTATTTTTTTACAGAATTCATTTTTGACAATTTTTTGAATGGTTCCTAATATTTTATGATCATTTTTAATATTCTCTCTAAATTAATTTGTGAAGTGAAAAAGTCGCTTCCTTATTCTCAGTAATTTTGAAGGAAATCTTTTTATTGTGTCGAAACTTTCCAAAATTTTTAAAAAAAAACTTCAAAATGTCATTTCAAAATCTTTAGAAATTTACATTAGGCCTGAATTTTCCTGAAGCATTATATTATTAAAAAAAATTTTTTAAATAGATCGGATTTTTTATTATATTTTAAGAACATTCTGCAAAATTAAAAAAATTACCTTTAAATCTTACAGATACTTTTTTTTTTAATTTTGAAATCTTTTGAAATGATTTAAAATCATTTTACATATTTTTTCAAAATTAATGATGTGAAATGAAGAATCATTATAAATTTTCCGAGAAATCTTAAATTTTTTTTAGTTTCCTAAGACCTTTAAAAATTCCTAAAAAGATTTTAATTTTTTTTAATCTTCAAAAATCTAATTAAAAAAAAAACATTGTTATTAATGCTTTCAAAACTTCTACATTCTTTTCCAAAATTTTAGAAAAAAAAATTGAAATCTTCATAAAGATTTTATTTAAATTAGATTGAATAAACTAATTTGAAATATTATTCTTTTTGAAATTTTTTCAAAACGATTCAAATTTTTATAATATTATTAAAAAATTCTGCAAAATTTACAAAATTGCCGCCAAAACTTCCAGTTCCTTTTTTGAAAATATTGAAAATCTTTTGGAATGATTTAGAATATCTTTACATATTCTTTAAAAATGAATGTTGTGAAATAATAAATTATTAGAATTTTTTTTTAATCTAAAGATTTTTATTTTTATTCTCTTAAAACCTTTCAAAATTCTTAAAAAGCTTCTGGATTTTTTTCGGTACCTTTAAAAATCTTAATTTTGTTTTAAATAAAATTATTTTTTAATTTTAAGATTCGTACATTTTTTCCAAAGTTTTAGGAAATAATGAAAAATCTTCATTTACATTTTATTTAAACTAAGTTTCTTAAAAAAAATTATTTTTAAATTTCATTATTTTTGAAATCTTTTTCTAATGACTCAAATTTTCAATAAAATTTTGTAAGCATTTTACAAAATTATAAAAATTGCTTTCAAATCTTCCAGATTATTTTTTGAATGTTTTGGCCGTCTTTTATAATGATTTGGAATATATTTTTTTACATATTCTCGTTAAATAAATGTTTTAAAATACAAAATTATTTAAAATTTGCCAAAAAATCCAATTATTTTGCTTATTTTCTTGAAACATTTAAAAAATTTCAAAAAGCTTCTAAATTTTTTGTTTGGAAAATTTCAATAATCTCAATTTTTTGAATAAAATTATTTTTGATGCTTTTAAAATTTCTACATTTTTCCCTTAAATTTTAGGAAACAATTCGGAATCTTTATAATCATATTTTTTAAATCAGGTTTTTAAAAAAATTGATTACAAATTTTATTTTTTTTAAATTGTTTTTAATAATTTGAGTTTTTCATGAAATTTTGAAAACATTCTGCAAAAACAAAACAAAATTCCTTCAAATCTTTCAGATTCTGTTTTAAAAATTTTGTAAATTTTTTAGAATGATTTGAAATATTTTTTCATATTTTTATTAAATAAATGTTGTAAAATACAAAATTACTCAAAATTCGCCGAGGAGTGTTATGATATTGTTTATTTTCTTAAAAACTTTAAAAATTCTTAAAAATCTAATAAATTTTTTGTTTTCAAATCCTCAAAAATGTAAACTTTTTAAGAAATAAAACTAATTTTGATGCTTTTAAAACGTTTACATTTTTTCTTAAATTTAAGGAAATAATTTAGCATTTTTTTTTTAAATTTTTAAAAATTGAGTTTCTGAAAATAATCGATTTTTCTCAAAATTTTAGGAAATAATTTGAAACTTTTAGAAACATTTTCTTTAACTTGCGTTTCTGAAATAAACTATTTCAAATTTTATTATTTTCAAAATTTTTTTAAATAATTTGAAATTTTCATAAAATTTTTAAAACATTCTGCAAAATTTTAAAAATTGCCGCTGAATCTTCTAGTTTCTTCCTTGAAAATATTGGAAATCTTTTTAAATTACTTAAAATATTTTTACATATTCTCTTAGAATGAATGTTGTAAAATAATAAATTATTAAAAATTTTCGAGAAACTTGAGGATTTTTTTATTTTCCTGAAACCTTTAAAAATTCTTAAAAAGCTTCTAATTTTTTTACTGGAATGTTTAACAATGTTAATTTTGTTTGAAATAAAATTATTTTTGATGCCTTTAAACCTCCTACATTCTTTTCCAAAATTTTAGCAAACAACTTGAACTATTTATAAGCATTTCCTTTGAACTATGTTTCTGAAAAAATTCATTCCAAATATTATTTTTGAAATTTTTTCAAAATGAATCAAATTTCTTATTAAATTCTGGAAATAATCTGCAAAAAAAAATTGTCTTTAAATCTTCCAGATTCTTTTTTTTAAGTTTAGAAAATCATTTAGAACAATTTGAAATCTTTTGAAATGATTTAAAATATTTTTACGTATTTTATCAAAATAAATGTCGTGAAATAAAAAATTATTTAAAACTTTCCGAGAAATATAAGGATATTCTTTTATTCTCTGAAAACCTTCGAAAATTCTTAAAAAGCTTCTATATTTTTTTTATCTGTGAAAGTCTAATTTTTCTATATAATTATTCTTGATGGTTTTAAAACTCCTACATTTTTTTCAAAATGTTAGAAAATAATTCAAAATCCTTTGAACTTTTTTTTCTCATTAAGTTTGTAAAAAAAATTATTTACATTTTCCCTGAAGGGCTGCATTATTTTTGTTTCTTCTTTATTTATACGTTAAAGTGAAATCTTTATTTATTTTGAATTTACTTTCTTTAATTTTAAAATTCCTTATAAGACGGGGATGCAGTGGAATAAGGGGGAATTGAAAAAGTGCGGGAAAGAATAGGAAATGAGGGTAAGATATGTGAGAGAAACTGAGAGGAGGGGAAGAATTATAATAAGGGTGGGGAAGTGATGGGAACTGAGGGCGAATGAGGGGAAGTGAAGGAAAATTATGTGAGGGAAAGAAGAGGAAACTATCGGAAGAGAGGGAGGAAAGTGAGGGGAGGTGTAGTAGGATAGTACGGGTGATTGCAGGTGGATGAATGAATTAGGGAAGAGGGAAGAGGTACAGTAGGGGAAGTGACGGAAAGTAAAGGATGGTGTAATAGGTAAAGTGAGGTTTAGGATTAGGAGCAAGAAGCGTGATAAAGAAATAGGGGAATTATGAGTGAAGAAGGAATGTTTAGGAAAATAGGTGAATTAGGGAAAGTTAGGGGAAGGAGGAGAAATGAGTATGGGAAAGTGAAGATAAATAAGGGCATCGGAAATCATAGATAAGTAGGGAAACTGAGGGATTATGAGGAAATGGAAGTATAAGAAATCATAAAAAAAAGTAAAGGGAAGTGAAAAAATCGGTATAAGGGCAGTAAATGTGACTACGGGTAAAAGGAAAAATAAGGGCAAGGGGAAAGAGAGGCAGTAGAAAAAGTGACGAAAAGTAAAGGAGGGAGAAGCGGGAGAAATGAGGGATGGGATAGTAGGGTGAGAAAGAGGAAAGAGGAAAATTATGAGTAAAAAGAGGATAAAGAGGAAAAGAGAAGCATTAGGAAAAGTAGGGAAACGAAGGGTAAATGAGGTGACTACGGAGGCAGGCTGAAGTAGGGAAGATGGGAAGGGAGATAATAGGAGAATTGACGAAAAAAAGAAGAAGAAAAAGTGGGGGAAGTATAAGATGAGATATCAGGAAGGGAAAGTGTGGAGAGGGAAATAGTGAGTGGAGAAGGGCTGTAGAGGAAAGAAGGGGAAGTATGAAGGAAAATTTGAACGACGTAATTACTGTCTGAGAGGACTACAAAACCCTTTCATGTAGGCGCTCTGCGCCTACTTCTACTAATTTTTATTTTACAATAAGTGTCAATAGTGTAGAAGAAAAGTTTTCTAATTGAATCGGAAGTCCTAACGATTGTTAATCAGACGGATAACAGCAAAGTAATTAGAAATGGATGCATAGATATCAGTAAATAAAGCGCTGAATCAGCAGGAGGTCATTTAGCTGGGTCCGAAGCCATCATCTGCTACGAAATTGCGCATTTGTTTCTCGCACAATGATTTTACTGTTAAAACTGTGTACCATTGATTCGTTACTTGTACCTTTGAAATTGAAAGAGAGGACAAAGTGATTCGGAGACCATGATTAACGAGCCCAGGATCTACCAGTTAAAATTAAAGGTCGATGACGGCTCTTTTTTCCAATCTTTCTGCCCCTAGGTCTTAATTAGCTCCAACTTCACTGGTAATTTAATGTCGATATTAAGCTGTAGAGAGGCAATCAATTTTTTTCAAGAAACTCAGCAGGATGCAACTTGCGGGAGGTTGCAATCTACTGCCTAATTGTACCGCTTATTACACTGAGAAAAATAATAGGTTAGACTAAAAAAAGTTTGGTTGTCCTAACCAAATCTTTTGGTTGCTATAGAGATAACAAAATTTTGGTTGAGCCAACTGAATTATTTTGTTAATTATTTGGTTGATACAACCAAAGAGTTTGGTTGGCTTAGCGAAATTGTCTTGTGGGCACAACAAATATATTTTTTTAGATTACCCATAAGTTCGTGAGAGTAATGCAATTTTTTAATTGAAGTAACAGTATGGTTTTTCAAGCAAAATTTATATTTTAAAGATATAATAAAATAATAAAACTTGTTTGATCAATCACAACTACATTTCATCCGGATAATCAATGATTATAAACGACATTTTTATCTCTGGAAGACTTTTAAATGAAATGCATTTTTCTGCATCAAGGCATTTTATCTTCTTCCACCTTTTTTTTAAACAAGTAATATTTTATCTTATTTTATGAAACAACATAAAAAAGCCGTGTTTATAATCCTAAATTTTTAAATTAAAATCCAAGATTGAAATTGGAATCTTTGAAAATCTTATAAAATCTCTAAAACCCCTTTAAAAATTCTTCGGAATCTTTTAAACCGCATAAAAATTTTTAAAAATATCTTAAAACTTTTTAAATCCTTAAAAATTTGTTGACATTTTTTTAATAATTTAAAAATTCTTTGGAATCATTCAAATGATTCAAAAATATTTTAAAACCTTGAAAATATTTTAAAATCGCTTGAAATCCTTTAACAGTCTTGAAAAGTCTTCGAAATTCTCGGAAATGCCTTTAAATATTTGTAATCCTGTCGATTCATAAAAGTTTTTTCAAAATTACTTAAATTTTTTTTAAATACTGAGTTTTTCAGGTGAGTAGACGTCCTGAAAACCATTGTACGGGATCAAAAATTTGGTAAAAAAGTGTTAAAAATCACTAAATAATTTTCTGGGACACCTTTTGCAAAAAAAAAACGCACAGACGATTCCCTAGCGGATCGCTCACTGGGTCCGCTAGAGCATATTTACACCCTTTTTTACATTTATTAAAAATTTTACATCGAACTTGACATTATTTTTATCTCTTCTTACAATTATATTAATTTGTATTTATTCATGTGTTAAAAAATTAATAATGAAAAGCATAATTATAAGTGTGTTAAAAAACAAAAGGAGTGATAAATTCTATGTAAAAGTGTGCATGAATGTGAAAAAAGGATAAGAATATGCCCTAGCGTACTCAGCGAATGGAACAGTCGTTTTGCGGTGACGCTCTAGCGTAACCGTTCCGTTTACACGGTCCGCTAGGGAAATTCTACTCTTCTGATTGCAGCATTTGCCTTAAGCTCATGCTGCAAGTTTCACACTCGTCGACAATCGCCTACTTTGCGCACTTGTATCACAAACAGTTATTTTTCAATATCTGAATATTATTAAAAATGTCAAAGGTTCGAAAAGAAATAGGCCGAAGAGAAACGTATCGTAAAACGTCGATAAAGCAATATATACAAGTTGAGGTTTGGTAAAAGCGCGAGTCGGGACACGTGCCCCAACCCCTTACGAATTTAAAAACGCAATTTACGGAGAATAGCATGGCGGTCGAGTCCAGTATAACCCCGGTCTTACGAAGCATCGGGTGGGTATAAGAGTATATTCTGGTATGGCCCTATACTGGCATGGCCCTGTCCTGGCCCTAGCTTGGCATCGCCATAATATGTTGTTTTTTAATTTAGGAGACGCCGCGCCGTGGGGTTAATATACGGCTTTAATTTTGGGATTTCATTTAGGGGCTGGTTGGTTGGTTTGCGGAGGACTGTAGGCGCCTCGTCGACTAGAGGAGCCAGTGA
>JAUELO010000151.1:4033460-4044530 GCA_032357855.1 Amphibolips quercusostensackenii
GAGTAATTTTTTTCTCAATTGTAACTGAAGTAATCCAGTGCAACCAGAGTAATACGGTTAATACTGTGTAACCGAAGTATTCCAGTTAATCCAGTGTAACCGGAGTAATCAGTTTGGTCCAGTGTAATCGAAAACAATTTAAATAATTTAATGTGACCGAAGGAATCGAGTTAATTCAGTGTAACTCGAGTAATCCTGTTAATCTAGTGTAACTAGAGAACTGCGATTAATTTCAGTGCAACTCAAGATATCCGATTAATCTAGTTTAACTGAACTAATCCGGTTCATCGGGTGTAATCGGATGATTCCGGTCGATTCAGTTTGACGAGAGGAATCCCGTTAACCAGTGTAACTGTAGTGATACGGTTAACCCTGTGTAAGTAGAGTAGTTCAAATAATCCAGTGTAACTCAAAAAATCGTATTATTCTAGTGTAACTAAACTTATCTAGTCAATCTGGTGTAACTGAAGTAATATGGGTAATCTAGTTGATCCAATGTAACCAGAGTATTCTGGGTAACAAGTGTAACCGAACTTATCTGGATAATCCAGTGTGACCAGAGTAATTCTGATAATCGAAAGTAACCTGAGTAATTTATTTAATCTAGTGTAGCCGAAAAAAAATCTGGTAAATCTGGTCTGAACGGAGTAATCGTGTTAGTCCAGTGTAACCTTAGCAATCCGGTTCATTCAGTGCGACCGGAGTAATACGGTTTATCCAGTGTTTCCCGAGTTATCCGGTTAATCCAGTGTTACTGGATTAATATAGTTAGCCAAGTGTAACCAGAGTAATCTGTTTAATCCAGAGTAAAAAGAGTAATTTGTTTCTTAATCGTAACTGGAGTAATCCAGTGCAACCACAGTAATATGGTTAATACAGTGTAATCGAAGTAATCTGGTTAATCCAGTGTAACCGGAGTTATCAGTTTGGTCCAGTGTAACAAAAAAAAATCTGAATAAACCAATGTGACCAGAGTAATCGAGTTAATCCAGTTAACTCGATCGATTTTGTTATTTTAATGTAACCGGGGCATTCCGTAAATCCATTGTAACTAAAGGAATCTTTTCAATTTAGTGTAACTAGACTAATCCGGTTAATCTGTTGTAACCCGAGTTATCCGGTTAACCTGGTATAACCTGAGTAATCCGACTAATTCAATTCAACTGGAGCAATCTGGTTAATTCAAAGTAACCGGAGAATTTCGACAAATCCAGTGTAACTCAAGAAATTCGATTAATCCAGTGTAACTAAACTAATTAGGTTAATCTTGTGTAACCGGAGTAATCCGGTTAATTCAGTTCAAACAGAGAAATCCGGTTATCCAGTGTCACTTAAGAAATCAGATTACTTCAGTGTAACTGGACTAATCTGGTTAATCTGGTGTAATTGGAGTAATATGGGTAATATAGTTAATCCAGTGCAATTAGAGTATTCCAATTACCAATTTATTCGAAATAATCTAGATAATCCAGTGTAACCGGAGTAATCCGAATGATCTAGTGTGACCAAAGTAATCCTGTTAATCCAGTGTAACCTGAGTAATCTAGTTAATCTAGTGTAACCGGAAAAAATCTAAGAAATCTGGCCTAAACGGAGTAATCGTGTAAATCCAGTGTAACCTTAGTAATCCAGTTATACCAGTTTAAACTCAGTAATCCGGGTAACTCAGTGTAACTGGAAATATACGTTTAATCCAAAACCAGCGGAGTAATCCGCTTCTTGAATGTAACCGAAGTAATCCAATTCTCTAGTGTTACCCGAGTAATACGGTTAATCCAGTGTAAACGAAGTAATATGGTTGACCCAGTGTAACCGAGTAATCCGTTTAATCCAGATCAAGCGGAGTAATCTAGTTCTTTGTGTAACTAGAGTATTCCGGTTAATCCAGTACAACCGGAGTAATATGCCTAATCCAGTGTAACGAAGTAATCCGTTTGGTCCAGTGTAACCGACAAAAATCTAAATAATCTAATGTGACCAGAGTAATCTAGTTAATCTATTTAACTTGAGTTATCCTTTTCATCGAGAGTAACTGGAGAACTCCGATTAATGCAGTGTAACTAAAAAAATCAATTCAATTTAGTGTAACTAGACTAATCCGGTTAATCTTGTATAATTCGAGTTATCCAGTTAATCTTATATAACCAGAGTAATTCGGCTAATCCAGTTTAACCGGAGTAATCTGGTTAATCCAGCGTAACCAAAAAACTTTAAATAATCTAGTATTACTTGAGAAATACGAATAACCCAATGTAACTGAACTAATTCAGTTAATCTGGTGTAACCGGAGTAATCTGGTGTAACCGGAGTAATCCGGTTAATTCAAGTTAAACAATGTAATCCGTTTATCTAGTGTAACTTTAGTGATCTGATTGACCACGTGTAACCGGAGTAGTTTAGATAATTCAGTGTGATTCGCGAATTCTGATTACTCCAGTTGTACTAAACTTATTTAGTTAATCTGGTGTAACTAGAGTAGTATAGGTAATCTAGTTAATCCAGTGTAACCAGAGTATTCCGGTTAACCAGTAAAACCAGTGTTATCCGGTTAATCTATTGTAACCGAAGTAATCCGCCTAACTAAGTGTAACTAGAGTAATGCGGTTAATCCAGTACAACCAAAGACATTCGATTAATCCAGGGTAAATGTAGTAATCCACTTGTAATTTGGGGTAATTGAATTCATTTAGATTAATCCACTGTTATCCGCCTAATCCACTCTAATTTATTTTTAATCTGGAATAATCTGGTGAAATCCAGAGTTATAAACTTGTAATGCACATAGTTCTAAGTAATCTACTTATAATCCAAGGTAATCCAAATGTGAGTATTTGTATTTCAGTTCTGAAATAGAGTAATCCAGTTCTTATAAATTTTAAAATTGCAAAAAAACACTAATAAATAAAGTTTCAGAGAATCAAGAGAAATTTATGAGAAAGAAAAAGAATTTGATGAAATTCTTTAAAAATTTAAGTGAATTGAAAAAAAAAATTAATTAAAACAATGCATTGTTTTCATCAAATTAGTAAACTGAAAAGAAGTCAAAGGAGTACAAAAAGGGTTTGATAAAATTCCTTAAAATTCAATGTGGCTTTAAAAGACTTCAATGTGAAAAAAGTGACCAAAATACATTTAATTGAGTAGACTCAAATAAATTGTAAAGAATTCACGTTATATGAAAAATTTTTTAAAAATAACAACAATTTTGAATAATTCAAAAGAGTTTTTTAAATTCAGGGTAAATTTCAAATAAATTTAACAAATAGAGTTTTTTTAGTTTAACATAATTCCCTTGAGGGAAAATTCGACTAAATTGCAAGTGAATTACAATATTTTACAATAAATAAAAAAATTGCAAGTAATTTAAAGAAATTTAAAATAATTCAAGATCAATTTGGAAATAAATTCAATGGATTAGAAACAAATAATGTCAATCCAAAATATTCCATTGATAGTAAAATTTGAGTGAATTTAGAATTTACAAAATTTTCAATTCATAACAAAATTAATTTATAACTATTTATAAAATACTTAGAATAAATCGAGCAAAAGTTTAAAATCCCAAAAAATTTCCATTGAATTCAGATAAACGGAAGTGATTAAAATAATTTAAAATGAATCTGATAGAATCCGTTAGAATTAAAAGTGAATTAAAAGGTCTTCAGGGTGAATTAGATGAATTTCTCAATTTATAAAAATTGATCAAATTTAGTAAATTTCAAAAGAATTTTGAAGAATTTAGGGTAAATTCAAAAGAATATCAGAGAATATTTAAAAATTCAATAGAATTCTGAAAAAAGTGACTTTGTGGCAGTTTAAAATAGAGATAGACAAAAGTATTTATAATTTTCCTTAGCATGTATTAATATTTTTTTTCAAATCTCACAAAGGCCGCGTGCACCTTGAGGACACGGAGCGACCCAATGATAACTGCTTTCTACATTTTTTCCGCAAGTGTTTTGGCATTTCGCTGACACGATGTGATGCTCTTCAGGATAAATTTTGATGAAAGCTATTTCTAAATGAATAAATATTAATTAATTCTGAATAAATCAATTCCAAATATTTATAAATATTTCTAAAATACAACAGTACTTTAAAAAGTGAAGATAGTTACTCTTTTGCAAAAGTAACTAACAAAAAGTTATATTTTGAAACTGTAACGATAACGAGAAGTAAGTCCTTTTGAAAAGTTACTTAGCTATCACTAAGGCAAGCTACTTAAAATTTAATTACAATTTACATCTTAAACTGTGATTTTAAATTAGGATTATTCTGTTTTGTCTATTTATCAAGAAGTGAGAATTTAGAAGCATTTCTTATTAAACCTCAGTATTCCCTAAATCAGTGATGCAACCAGTTTGATTATTTTTTTGAATTCCAAATTCAAAAACAATTCCAAAATGTACTTTCACGATCGCCGATATCGTAAATCGGCGATGTAGCGTTAAGAAATATCAAAGGCCCGATAACGTCCAATCAATCTAGCCGATTCGTTACGTTATTTACCTTAGCCTGTGTGATTCTGAAAAAGAAGTGAAGCGACTAACGGAAGGAGAGGACGGTTAATTAAAGTTATCGGCCGATTCGGATCAGCCGCGGCGCTCGTGAGAAAGAGAAAAGTGGAGCTGAGAGGAAGCGAAAAAAAAGTGAGCTAGTGACGCGCTAATTTATCGCGGATTAATTCGCTAATTGTGCCCAGCGTCCTCGTCGTCCTCAGGCGCGGATCGTCGAAAGGGTATAAAACGTGGTCTTTATCGTGCTCTTATAATTTCTCGAACACTTTGAAAGCTCATAACGATGAGGAAGTACCCGGGGCTAAGAAGGGCAGAAAGGAAAATTAAAACGAGAAAAACCCAATTGAGAAAAAATAGGTTTTCAAAATAACAACCGGAGAAACACCTATTGAGGGAGCGTAAAAAATGAGGTGGTTCAGCTTTATTATGAAACCACTTGAAAGAAATTCATTGTTGAGAGACAGTAATTAAGTCAAAGGGTCAATTAAAGAGAATCGCTTATTGATAATGCTTTTAAGTGGTGTAAAAACCTGGAAACTATTTGTGGAAACAACCAGATGTGCAAGAATACTGATGAAAATTGAGGGGCAATTGCAATTTTGGGATATTACCAAATGATTGGAAGTGTCTATTAGAAGGGGGAATAAAAATAAAGAGGATATTTAAATTTGAAAAAAACTACTTTAAACATAATCAGTTATTATAACAATTATTATTAAAACCAATTTGCACTAAGTAGCAATCATCTGCGTATGTATTAATAGCAAGCGCCCTTTTTTGTACAAGGTTTATCATAGCCTACAAATTATCTAATTAACTTTGAAAATAGATTAAACTAAACGTTATGGTATGTAGATAAACAAAATTTTCTCTATGTTATACTGATGATCTTTTTGTTACCAGAGATTAAAAATATGAAAAAGTAGGAAAGTCCATTTTTGAGTCCACGTTGCTGGAATCTTTCCTTTTAGATCAATTGTCTTCGTAGATGACTTAAATTGTCTATTGGAAGAAAGAACAAAAAACAGAGGATATATAAACTTAAAAGAGCTAATCAAAACATAATCAGTTATTATAACAATTATTATTAAAACAAATTTGCACTGAGTGTCAATCATCTTCGTATGTATTAATAGCAAGCGCTCTATTTTCTACAAGGTTTATCATAGCCTACAAATAATCTGATTTTCTTTGAAAACGAATCAAACCAAAGGTTATGCTTTCTAAATAAGAAAAAAATTTGCTATGTTATTTTGATGATCTTTTTGTTACCAAAGATTTAAAAATGAAAAAAATTAGGAAAGTTCATTTTTGAGACCGCGTTGCTGGAATCTTTTTTTTTCAGATCAATTGTCTTCGTAGATGGCTCGAATTGTCTATCAGAAGGGAGAATGAAAAACAGAGAATTTTTAAATTTAAAAAGAGCTAATTAAAACATAATCAGTTATTATAACAACGATTTTAAAAACAAATTTGCACTAAGTGGCAATAATCATCGTATGTATTAATAGCAAGCACCCTTTCTTGTACAAGGTTTATCATAGCCTACAAATGATCTGATTTTCTTTAGAAACGAATTAAACTAAAGGTTAGGGTGTGTGGATGAACAAAAATTTTTCTATGTTGATCTGATAATCTTTTTGGTACCAAAGATCGAAAAATGAAAAAAATGAGGAAAGCTCATTTTTGAGGCCACGTTGCTGGAATCTTTCCTTTTAGATCAATTGTCTTCGTAGATGGCTTGAAATGTCTATCAGAATAAAAAATGAAAAACAGAGGATATTTAAATTGACAAAAAGCTCATCAAAACATAATCAGTTATTATAACAATTATTTTTTTAAAATTTGCACTGAGTTGCCATCATCTTTGTATGTATTAATAGCAGGCGCCCTATTTTGTACAAGGTTTATCATAGCCTACAAATTATCTGATTTTCTTCAAAAACGAATCAAACTAAAGGTTATGCTATCATAAAAAAAAAACTTTTTGCTATTTTATACTGATGATCTTTTTGTTACTAAAGATGAAAAAATGAGAAAAATTTATTAAAGTTCATTTTTGAGACCACGTTGCTGAGATCTTTCCTTTTAGATCAATTGTCTTCGTAGATGGCTCGAATTGTCTATTGAAAGGAAAAATAAGAATAAAGAGGATATTTAAATTCAAAAAGAGCTTATTAAAACATAATCAGTTATTATAACAATTATTATTGAAAAAAAATTCGCACTGTGTGGCAATCATCATCGTATGTATTAATAGCAAGCGCCCTTTTTTGTACAAGGTTTATCATAGCCTACAAACTATCTGATTTTATTTAAAAACGAATCAAACTGAAGGTTATGGTATGTAGACAAACAAAAATTTTGCTATCTTATACTAAAGATTTTTTTGTTAACAAAAATTAAAAAGTGAAAAAATTAGGAAAGTTCATTTTAAGACCACGTTGCTAGAATCTTTTTTTTTAGATCAATTGTCTCCATAGATGGCTCGAACTGAAGCACTCAGCATGCTAATATTAAATGGAAAACTTAAGTTTTCTATGCCAAAGTCTTGTTTTTTTATTATCTGTGAATAAAAATATGAGAAATAAAAAAATTTCGTTTTTTAAACCACTATGCTAGAAACTTTACTTCTAGTCCAATGTTTTTCTGGAATGGTTCAATCTGAATGTCTTTGAATTCAGATGAGTATTACAAAATAAAATTTGCTATATAATAGTGTTGATTTTTTTTGTTACAGTGCCAAAATGAGCAATTCTCGTTTTTTGGACTACTATTCTAGAATAATTTCCTTCAAATCGATTGTGCCTGAAGACGGCTCAAATTAAAGGTCTTAGCATATGAGGTGGTCGTGCACTGAAAAATTATACTTTATATATCATTCTGATGGTTTTGCGTTATCAAAGATTAAAAAATAAAAAAAATGAAAAATTTTCTTTTTTTATAAAAATATTCTGGAAGCTTTGCTATAAGCCAGGTTTTTTAGAGAATAGCTCAAATCAAAAGTATTAACATGTAGATGCTATGTATTGTTATCACTATATGCTGGACGCTTTTAGTTTGTTTATTTTTCGCGAGATAACTCAAATTGAAGATTTGAAAATAATAAAATTTGCTATTAGATATAATTGGTTTTTTGTAATTAGTGGATAAGAAATGCGAAAAATTGGGAAATTTCGTTGTTCAGACCACTATGCTGGAATACTTTCTTTTAGATTTGTTTACGAAAATGGCTTAAATTAAAGGTCTCGGCAGGCAGATGAGCATTAAAAAATTAAAATAGATTATATTGTTACATTCTTATTTTAAGAATCAAAAATAAGAAAAATGTGAAAATTTCGTTTTCTAGACGACTATACTGAAAGTTTTCCTGTTAGTCTCTTTTTTTGTAAATAGCACACATTGAAGGTGTTAACCTGTAGATGTGCATTACAATATAAAATTTCTTATATCATAGTATTGTTTTTTTTTCATTATTGGGTGAAAAATTAAAAAAATGATAAAATTTTCTTTTTTAGATCATTATTCTGGAATTGTTTCTTTCAGTTTTGTCTTCTAAGATGGCTGAAATTAAAAATCTTGTCATGTAGATAATCATTAAAAAATTAAATTTTACATGGTATATTGGTTTTTTTTTTGCTATCGGGGTTTAAAGAAAAAGATAAATAAAGACATTTCGTTTTTAGACCATTATATGCTGCAAGCTTTTCTATTGGTCTCTTTTTTTAGATCACAAAGCTTGAATCTTTTCTTTTACTCGTAGTATGATGGTCCTCGAAGATGGCTGAAATTAAAGGTCTTGGCACGTAGATAGTTTTAAAAAAATTACAAGTTTCTTTTTTATAGTGATTTTGTTTTTGTCATCAACAGTTGAATAATAAAAAAAATTGAAAAAATTTTTCAACTTCAAAAAATAAGTAAGAATTACTTTTCGACCACTATGCTTAAATCTTTTCTTTTAGTTCGATTGTCTTTGAAGATAGCTAAAATTGATAAGGATCTTGGCATACCAAAAACAAATTTTGCTACATCATTGTGTTGATTATGATATTTTTAATGGCCTTATGAATTAAACGAGTTCAAATGTTGAAAAATAAAGGGAAATTAGTTATATTTGAAAATTTAAACGGAAGAAGCACGAGGGATAAAATTCGTTTGCTTGTTAACACCATGTGATGTTGTACGAGTATTTTTATACGAACGCATTTTTGCATACAACTGATAGCTAGTGATCATTAACAGGAAAAATAAATGGGGCTCAAGCTGGTTGGAAAAACCTTTAGTGCAGTAACTAACGCTATTGACGCTAAAATAAAATAGCAATTAAGGGTTATAATAAAAAGTGTAGGGGGTAAGTTCGTTTCAAACACAGTAATGACTGCTTTCAGCAATAAATTGAATTGCGTTAATTACTGAGTGACCTTAGACCATTAGAATTGACCCTCTTTCCTGTTACCCCTTCATCTCTTCTCGTCCCATCTTAATCTTATCACTTCTTTCTCCTTACCACCTCATTTCTCTATCTCTCTCGGCACCTTAGACGAGGCAATTACAACGGTCATCGCTCGCGCACCGTAGCAATTAAGGCGCTCCCAATTATTGCCAGTGCGAGACTTTACCACCGGTCGCATTAATGCGATCCTTGCATTTCTGGCTTGCAGACCGTACGACACTATTGTGGTCTAAGGAAGTAAAAAAAAAAATTTCATAGACCACATGCCCGTTTTTTGGCTTCTTGATTTCCACAATTGCCTTGTTATTACTTTAATGACTTTCGATCGTTCAGAAATATAATTGTTTTTGTTGCCAAAAGTGTGTCTACTAACTCTTAAATCTTAAATGACATTCAAGGTTTGAGACTTTAAGTATACGAGCTGTACGTAATTTAATAACAATTATGTCAAACTGTGACTATACTAAAGAAAAGTGTTCCCAATTAGCCGGTGAGAGCATCAGGTTGCTAAGGTATACAGATGAGTTAACAAAGTCTAGAGTATCTGATTCGTTGCTATCAAATTGGACGTGCGCACTTGGTGACAAATCTTTCACGAGGAATAACTACTTGAAAGTGCCTTTCTCAGATTGCACAGAAGAAACAGAAGTGAAGTTATCTTGTGGGTAATTTTCAAGTAGTTAAAAGTGGATTTGTAAGCATCTAAACAAAAGAAGACACAATAAGGTTGAGATTGTAACCATACCCAACTAGTAGGTACATCTTACCACCTGAATGTATTGTAATGCTTGATATTTTTTGTGCAAATCATTCAATCTATAAACATAGTACTTCTTGAGAAATATGGTATTATTTTTAGAATAACAAGATCATCATAAACTGCTTAAGAACAGAAGCTAATGATGCCTGACTTTGTTTAAAATTTTATTGAATCATTGTTAAACATGTCAAAACTAATGGACATATGATAGCAATTAATAATATATGCTTTTAGACAATAGAATGCCTGAATTTTGCGAGTAGCAACACCCATTGTTAAAACCTAATTGAATTCGATGCTTGACATTTCCCTCCACGAAACACATTTGAGCCTCAATGTCAACAGCATATCATTCAGGAGTTAATCAATCGAGTGACAAGCTTGCTTTAGTATAACAGTATTTACTCACGAATAAATAAAGAAAGAAAGACAGGTTAATGATGTATTTTATCAGATATGCTGTTAATTCTCTTCACTGTAATTGTAACTCATGAAGAGTGGCTTCTTTGAAGATTTCTTTTCAAAAAAATTATCTAAAGTGTAATGATTCTTCTGCACAATTAACTTTGGCTAAAATTCGTCCCACATTCTTTGGAAAATTCTTCTTCAGTAGAGCTGCACTTTTCTTCTCTGCCATTGTCTCAACAAGAATTTCAATAATAAGCTTCCTAAAAACAATCTTTCTTATTCATCATCAATTCAAGACTTAGTATCATCATTCCACATATCCGGAACATCTAATAAAGTTCAACAATTTCATCAGTTCATCAATTGAACACTCGCTTTAATAAATATTGATTCATCAAGCAAATCCTCAAGTAAAGCAAAAACTAAGACAATGGAATCCCTAAAGCGGCGTGTTCCAGAGAACACTTAAACTCTGTAATCATCTCCGCAAGATTCCTAACTATAACCTTCCTAACAACGGTCTTCTTCATACAACATCAATTCAAGAACAGAATCATCATTTCACATATCCGGAACATCTAATATAGTTCATCAGCTTAATCAGTTCATCAACTGATAACTCACCTGAATAAACATCGATTCCTTAAGTAAATCCTTCAGGACAGAAATAACTAAATGACAATTAAATTCTCAGAACACTTAAACTCTGTTATCATCTCCACAATATTCTTAACCATAACCTTCCTAACAACAATCTCCATTATTCTGCATCAATCCAAGACTCAGGATCATCATTCCACCTGTCCGTAGCACCTAACAAAATTCATCAATTGCATCAATTTCATCAGTTCATCAATTGATCACTCACCTGAATGGAGATCGATTCCTCAAGTAAATCCTCAAGTACAGCAAAAACTAAAAGAAACTTAAAT
>JAUELO010000151.1:4133428-4143765 GCA_032357855.1 Amphibolips quercusostensackenii
GAGCGCGCAGCGCAAATTAAATTTATTACCGAGCGCGAAGTGCGAGATCCAACAGACGCGCGCCCTAGGCCCGCTCAAGCTTGCGAGCCAAGCGAGCCGCGCGCGATGAGAATGTCCTTGCGCAGTGGGCAGATTTTTTAAAATGCACTTAAGGCTCTAAGAATTCCTGAAAAACTCGTCAACGTTTTTACATCCATAAAAATTCTTTAAAAATTTCGTAGAAATCCCTAGAAACATTATACGTTGAAATCCGTGAAGGCCCCTTAAAATTATTAAAATGCTTCAAACTCCTAGAAAGGTTTTCAAATCCCTAGAAGCCCCTTAATTTTTCATTTATTCACTAAAGATTTGTAGAAATCCTTCAAAATCTCTAGAAACCCCATACAATTTTGTACTATTTTTTAGAGTTCTCTAGAAATCCGTTGTATTTCCTTAAAATCTTATACCTCGGAATCCGTTCAAGCCCCTTAAAATTATTAAAATACCTTAAATCCGAAAAAATTTTTTCAAATCGGTAAAAGTCCCTTGAAATTTTATTAATTTTCTGAAGTTTAATAGTAATCCGTTAAAATTCTTTGAAACCTCATACTTTAAAATCCTTCAAAATCCCTAGAAGCCTTATAATTTTTCAATTTTTTCTAAACTTCTCTAGATATCTATAGAAATCACTTAAAATCTTATACCTCAAAATCTGTAGAAATCCCTTGAAATCTCTGAAATATCTTAAATATGCAAAAAATCTTTAAAAAACCTTAGAAGTCTTTTAAAAGTTATGTTATTTTTTCAAATTTTCTAGGAATCCCTTAGAATCCCTTAAGACCTTATGCCTTGAATCTGAAGAAATCCTTCAAAATCCGTAGAAGTCGTTTGAAATTTTATTTATTCCTTAAGTTCTCCAGTAATCCGTTAGGATCCTTTTAAATCTTATACTTTAAAAACTGTAAAATTTTTTGAAATTCCTAAAAGTCTCTTGCCCTTGAAATTTTATTTATTCTCTCAAGTGCTCTGATAATAAGTTGATTTCCATTGAAATCTTATATATTGAAATCTATGAAAATAAATTAAAATTCATGGAAATCCATTTAAAAATCTGAAATACCTCACATCCGCGGAAATTATTCAAAATTCCTTAAAGTCCCTTTGAATTTCCGTCATTCCCTAAGATTCTACAGAAATCCCTCAGAATCCCATAAAATCTTATACCTTAAAATACGCATAAATCCTTTGAAATCCCCAGAAGTCCCTTACTTTCGACATTTTATTTATTTTCTAAAGTTTCCTATCAGTCAGTTGTTATTCTTTAGAAACTTATGCTTTGAAATCTGTGAAAATTCGTAAAAATCCTTTGAAATACGTAGGAATCTCTTTAAGTCTCTGAAATTCCTTAAAGCCTTCAAAATCCTTACAACTTTCTTAAAATTTCATGTTTTTGTCAAAGTTCTCTGAAAATCCGTTGTACTCTCTTGAAATTTCAGATCGTGAAATCGGCAGAAATCACTTAAAATCTCTAAAATCCCTTAAATATCTTAAAATCACTAGAATTTGTTTAATCTTTCCAGTATTCACTAAGATTCTCTGAAAATCTGTTGTAATCCCTTGAAATCTTATACCTTAAAATACGCATAAATTCTTTGAAATCCCCAGAAGTCCCTTACTTTCGACATTTTATTTATTTTCTAAAGTTTCCTATTAGTCAGTTGTTATTCTTTAGAAACTCATGCTTTGAAATCCTTGAAAATCCGTAAAAATCCTTTAAAATACGTAGAAATCTCTTTAAGTCTCTGAAATTCCTTAAATCCTTTAAAATCCTTACAACTTTCTTAAAATTTCATGTTTTCGTCAAAGTTCTCTGAAAATCCGTTGTACTCGCTTAAAATCTTAGATCGTGAAATCCGCAGAAATCGCTTAAAATCTCTAAAATCCCTTAAATATCTTAAAATCACTAGAATTTGTTTAATATTCTCAGTATTTACTAAGGTTCTATGAAAATCTGTTGTAATCCCTTAAAATCTTATACCTTAAAATCCGTAGAAATCCCTAGAAGTTCTTCACCTTTAAAATTTTATTTATTCCCTAAAGTTTTATATTAGTCAATTGAAATCTCCTTAAAATGGATGCTTTGAAATCTATAGAAATTTCTTGTAATCTCTAAAATCTCTTAAATCCGTCGAAATCCTTTAAAACTTCATTCATTCCCTAGAGTTCTTTAGTAATTCGATGTGATTTCTTCAAATAATATTCCTAAATATCTGTAGAAATTCCTTGAAATCTATGAAGTCACTAAAATCTTTTGAAATTTCTAGAAGTTCCTCGAAATTTCATGTTTTGCCTAAAGGGCTGTGGAAATCTGTTGTATTTTCCTAAAATCTTATATCTTGAAATCCGTAGATATTCCTTGAAATCTGTAAAATTCCTTAAATCCTCGAAATCCCTAGAAGACCATTGATATTTCCGGTATTACCTAAGCTACTCTAGAAATCCCTAGAAATCCCCTAAAACCTTATACCATGAAATCCGTAGTAATCCTAAGAAGCTCTTGACCCTTGAAATTGTATTTATTCCCTAAAATTTCATATTAATCAATTTAAATCTCCTAAAATTGTGTGCTTTGAAATCTATAGAAATTTTTTTAAATCTCTAAAATCCCTTAAATCCTTCGAAATCCTTTAAAACTTCATTATTTACTTCAAGTTATTTAGTAATACGTTGTAATACCTTAAAATATTGTTGCTTCAAATTTGTAGAAATTCCTTGAAATCTATGAAATCACAAAAATCTTTTGAAATCCCTAGGAGTTCCTTGACATCTCATGTATTACCTAAAGGTCTGCAGAAATCTGTTGTATTCTTCTAAAATCTTATATCTTAAAATCCGTAGATATCCCTTAAAATCTGTGAAATCCCTTAAATCTTTCGAAATCCCTAGAAGTCCATTGATATTTCCGGCATGCCCTAAGGTTCTCTAGAAATCCCTAGAAATCCCTAAAAATCCCTTAAAATCTTATATCTTGAAATCCGTGGAAATCCCTAGAAGTTCTTGACCCTTAAAATTTTATTTGCTTTCTAAAGTTCTATATTAATCAATTAAAATCTCTTAAATTGTGTGCTTTTAAATCCATAGAAATTTCTTGAAATCTTTTAAATCATTTAGGTCCGTCAAAATCCTTTGAAACTTCATTTATTCCCTAAAGTTCTTTAGTAATTCGATGTGATTCCTTTAAATATTATTCCTAAAGATCTGTGAAAATTCCTTGAAATCTATAAAATCACTAAAATCTTTTGAAATCCCTAGGATTTCCTTGAAATTTCATGTATTGCCTAAAGGGCTGTTGAAAATTGTTGTTTTCTCCTAAAATTTTATATTTTAAAATCCGTGGATATCCCTTAAAATTTGTGGAATATCTTAAATTCTTTAAATTCTCTAGAAGTCCATTGATATTTCCAGTATTTCCTAAGGTTCTTTAGATATCCCTATAAATCCCTTAGAATCTTATACCTTGAAATCCGTGGAAATCCCTTAAGATCTCTGATATTCCTTGAATCTGTAAAAATCCTCCTCAAGCTCTAGAAGCCCCTTGAAATTTTATTAATTGCCCAAAGTTATCTAGAAATCCGTTGTATTCCTTTAAAAACTTATATATTTAAATCCGTAAAAATCCCCTATATTCTATGAAATTCCCTAAATCCTATGAAATCCTTAGAAGTTCTTTAAAAAGCAATGTCTTCCTCAAAGTTATATATAAATTTGTTGTACTCCCTCAAAATCTTATGTATTGAAATTTATAGAAATCTCTTAAAATCTCTAAAATCCCTTATGTTCTACAAAATATAATAAAGCCCTTCTACCCTAAGAGTTTTGACACTGGCTGGGACATTTTGTATTTTTTAAAATATCTTTAGAATGCTTATAAATTCTTTGAAATCCTTTAAAATTTCCTTAAAAATGAAGAAATCTTTGAAAGCCCATGAAATCCTCTTAAATCTAATAGAGCCCTTTGAAATCCCTTCAAATTTGTGATATTTCCTAAAATTCCCTTAAATGGTTTAAAATATCTTAAAAGCTTTAAAAACTATTTAAAAAATACTCTAGAATTAAATGTTATTTACTGAAATCTCTTGAAATCTTTTGAAAACTTTGAAATTCTCTAGAATCCCTTGCAACATTGAAAGATATCCCAGAAATAATAAAATTTCTCAAAATTTGTAAAATCTTAAAAAAATATAAGGGATTATCTAGGATAACTTAATAAGATATCAGGGGGAATTGCAAATTAATTTAAATTAGTTGAAAAAATTCCAAAATATTCTACCGATTTCCGTAAAATTGGGTGAACAGAATTCAGGGCAACTTCAACCGAATTTAAGTTATTTGAAATAATGTTTAACGAATTAATAAAAAAATTGAGTGAAATAAAACAAATTAAATAAATAGAGAAAAATTCTATAAGATTTAAAAATATTCAAGGTGTATTTAAAAAAAGTTTGAGTGAACTAAAAACAATTTAAAAGCAAATTATTAAAATTAATTAAATTTGAAATTGGTTCAGAATAATTCAAGAGAATTCAAAGGAATACAAAAGAATTTAGGATAAATTAGTGAGAATTCACACTAAATTCTAAATCGATTTGAATAAAATAAAAATTTTCTAAATTAATTTTCTAAATTAATTTTATTAAAAATAAGAGTAAATTTGAAAAATGTTATGATATTCAAAAGAATGTAAAATATTCGAAAGCATTTGATGGAATTCATGCAAAAGCAAGCAAAACTCAAAATAATTCCAGTGAATAGAACAAAATTTTTTTAAATTAGATAAATGTATTAAATTCAAATAAATGTAAGTGAATAGAATTAGTGAATTAGAATCTTACAAAATTCATTCAGAATTAAGGGTGAAATCAAAGGAATTAAAGAAAAAAGGAAAAAATTCAAGAGAATTCAGAAATCCTTGGTTTCTTTGTTTTAATTTTTTAAATTAGTGACTTAAGTGATCTTTTTATTTAAAACAATGATGAGCCGACGAAAACCGCGAGTGTCTTGAGAATACGGAGCGACCCAATAATGACAGCTCTCTGCATCCCTCCCGCAAATAATGATAGTAACGATAATTATAAACATTTTTTTTCATGAGATAGCGTTTACTATAACCAGTTTCTTTCAAAAAGTAATTAACTCATCATTGCCTGGAACTATGCAACTCAATAGAATTCAGCAACATCTCTTTTGTTAATTGGACATAAAACAGCAGTGCAATCTGTACAGCAAGCGGATTGGGGTATCTACAAGGATCGAGTATATTTCTTGAGGACACGGAGCGACCAAAGAATGACAGCTCTCTGCATTCATCCCGCAAGTAATGATAATAACAATAATTATAATTTCTTTTTTTGTGATGTTGCGTTTGTAATAACCAGTTTCTATAAACAAGTAACTTACCCATCACTGCCTAGAACTATGCAACTCAATAGAATTTAGCAGCATCTCTTCTGTTAATTGGACATGAAGTAGCAGTGCAATTGGTACAGCAAGCGGATTGTGCAATCTACAAGGATCGACGACGTTGGAAATGGACGTATTTCTGTCTATGGGATTTCCCAGGCGATCTTTCTGGTAGTAACAAAGTTCTGTCTCTCCCTCTCGCTCCCTTTCTCTCTCTCTCTCTCTCTCTCTCTCTCTTCGTCGACGCCGATAGAAACGATGGCTTCGTGGCACGGAGAAGTTAATTATAAGCGATACCAATCTCTCGGGGTTGTTGGTCGGTCGGTTGGTAGGACTGGGAAACCCTGACAGCCAATTACCACCCCGTGCAACCCTCGTGCACGAGCAATTCCCCCAATATAGGAAATTAAAAGACTTAGCGATGATTGCGCGCGCGGACTCGCGCAAACGGTCTTTCGCTCACTTCGGCTCCGCTCCGTTGCAAAAGAAAACATTTGTTCTGCTTAGCAGGAATTAGTAGAGTGGTGCCTCGAAGCCGGCTGAACTGGCAGAACCGTGGAAAAGTGATTGAGATTGGCCTTTTACTTTTACTTTGCCAGCGAGTAGTGCTTTACCTCGTTATAGCGCCCACTGAATCAGACTGTTGATTTAGGGACTAGGCGCAGTACCTATCGACGATTGACTTATACCCTCCCTCCCAGTTATACCAATATTCTTCTCTGCAAAGAAAGCGAACCTTGAATATCTCAAAATTATTGTAGAATTATATTGATTCGGAACAACATTATTTAAATGTCGCTGCAAAGTACTATGGGTGTATTCACGACGAATGGACTTAGTTTTGCTCACTTCATAAGCAATTTGATTTCTCAGAGACATCAGATAATCTCTTAATCTAGATAATTCATCTTTATTATTTCTCAGTGATATGATTCTCTTGCAAAAAATTTTTTTCTCAAGCAAAAAATAAGAAATTTTATTCTGAAGCAAAGAAGAAATTAACTCAGAAGCGCGGACGCTAAAGAAGTACCTAGTACTCCGATGCGCCGCTGGCATTTTACAGAAGCCGGCGCTTCTTCAACGTCCGTGCTCAAGACACATTACATCAAAATCTCTTCGAGGCCACAATTTTTTTATTACCTGTTTTGACTCACATCCAAATTAATTCATCTAAACCATCTCGCAGTGATTTTATTTTCATGCAAAAAATTTTTTCTCAAGCAAGAAAAATAGGAACTCGCTAGCGCGAACGCTAGTAGCAGGCGCTTCTTGAGCGTCCGTGCTCAAGATACAATTATTAGAGACTCCCTGAAGCCACAATTTTTTAATGCCTTTTTTGCTTGATAACGAAGTTGATTTATCTTAACTATCTCACAGTGATTTTATTTTTAGGCACTGATACCATCTTTCAATCTAATGCAAAATGATTCTGACTACCTTATGTTTACGCAGCTTCTAATGACAGTCGAAATCCATCGATAACATCTCGATTATATCAGAAGGTCTCGCTTAAGCGTACTTATACGTACGGGCCATGGGGGTTGCATCCGTCCGAGGGTGGATTAGTTGCATAAGGGCTTGGAAATCCTGCGAAGCTCCTATTGATGGGCAAGTACGTGAAGGGGAATCGACGTGCCAAAAGCCCACGACACTCTGTCTAGAGCAAACTGGTGGATTTCAGCTGTATAGTTGTACAGTGTACACTGTACACGCTTCAGATCGAACTGATCAATTATGGGCTCATGTCACTCAACAATGGGTATTAGCCATAGGAGACACGGTGAGAAAATCGCGCGAGGTCACGTAATACATTCAGGCACACCAACCTGAAGCCAAGGATACTACCAGGAGAAGTTACGATTTTTTGTAATCATTTGTGACGCAGTTGGGAAGGGGGTTGACGCACACTGTGACATCAGACATAGAAAATATAAATGACAAACACAATTTTTTGGAATTTTTGCAAAAATGTAAATTAGTGAGTGAGGGAAGGGGAAGTAGTAGAATCTGGAGTATCAGAGGCGGAAAAGTACGAGATTAGAAGGCTTTGACGACTTGATTAACATCTTATTGGGCTGCAGAATCTTTTTTCAAATTTCAAAAAGTGTCCGCTAAATACATAGAATGATATCTCATCTATAATCAAGCAATTCGATCAAAGAGACCTAGGCTTTGAATCAGTAAGATGTTCGACGATGTTGCAGGCTGAGAAGAGGCGTGAGTACAATCAGGAGGAGCTGATCGAAGGTAGCTAATCAGAGAGGTAAATTAACAAGTTGGAAATTATTCCAGACATCGAACAACCCTACATTCGTAATCACCGCTCTTCCCCACCCCCTCCACCTAGTATATACGTATGAGGTCTGTCGGTAATGCAGTGGAGAATTAAGAGAAGCGAGAAGTAGGAGGACGAGGTGGGAGTAGTTACCAGGGTTGGCTTGTTCGCTGGTTGGCCTGAGTTAATTATAACTGATGGTTATCAACCGGTTAACTCCGACACGCCATTACGTGCTCTGTTTCTCTATGTGTGTACCTTGAGCGAACTGGGGCCACAGAGATTTCTACCCTCCACAGTCAACAGTCGAGGTGCCACCTTGGTCGAATGCTTCCCTGAATTTAAGAGAGTGAACCACCCTTTAAAACCTCTCTACCTACCCCAAGACGATTTTCAGCAACAAAGAGAATCGACTGGTATAAGAAATGTACAAATTTCCCCTTTCATTATCAATATTTTCATTTCTTTTTTGAGTTTTATCTTAAACGTTTATTTTTCTGCAACATTGTCCTATTCTCTTCCGACTGCTAAAAAATTGTGGAAAGTCGCTGGCTCATGGTCATTAGGTGGACAAAACATTTCTGATATTGCTTCTATTTTATTTTGTAGCCTATTAGGACGTTAATTGATTCGTACCAACTTTCCCTTCTATACCTTCCCTGCCCTACTCCCACTTCTTTCACCTACTTTCCCTTTTCTCGTATAATTCTCCTCTTCTCTTTAAATTTTCCTCCTTTTACCACCCCTTTATTCTTCTACTTCTCTCTCATCTACTTTCCTTCTTATTACGTCCCCTACTCCCCACCCATGAGTTTCCCTACTTCCCCACCTTTTTTCTTTACTTGACTTCATTTCTGTTCCCCTCCCATCACAACCCCTCTTCGCCTAACTGTTCTTCCTCTACTTTTCCTTCCTACACTTTCCTTTGGTTTTTCTTCACCCATCATTTTCCTTCGCCTACTGCTTCTTTCGTCATTTCACCGTCCTTTTTCTCTCGCACTTTCCCTTGTTCCCCTCCTCACTTTCTCTACTTCTCCTTCTCTCATTTCCCTTTAGAAAAAAAGTACAAATTACACAGAAATTCACAAAAATGATGTGTTTTCATTCTGCAATAATTAGAAAATATTAGAAAACTTTTGCAGGGATTTTATCAGGATTTCAAAAATTTCATGCGGTTTTAAAAAATTTTCTTTCAATTTTGAAAGCTTTAGAAGGAATTTTGTATATGATATTTAAGATTTTAGGATATTTTAAAGGATTCAAAGGAATTTCAAAGCATTTCCAAAATTTTCGAATACTTTAAAGGATTTTTATTAATTATAAATGAACTTTATCAGATTTCCGAGGTTTTCAGTAATTTAACATTCTCATGATAAGGTATTTTTATAAATTTTCCAAGATTTTAGAGAATTTTATAGGACTTCAAATATTTTAAAAATGTTAACGAATATCATCAGATTTCATGTAATTTTACAATATTTCGTAACATTTAATAAATTTCAAAAAATTTATTTAAAGTAATTAAAGGATTCCTTCAGATTTTAAAAATTTAAAGATCCGAAAATATTTTAAAGGTATTTTTAAAGATTAAAATTTTTTTAAAGATTTTATGACTTTAAAACGATTCCAAGAAATTTTTAATATGTTTCAATAATTTGATAGAAATCTTTATTAAAAAAATATAATTCTCAATGAAAAGTGTAATGTTACATATTTTCACCAAAAAATATTTTAATTTGAAATTAAAAACAGTTAGAATAAATTAGAAAAAACGATTTTAAAACAATTTAGTTAAATCCTCAACCAAAATGATTATATTTTCAACTAAAAAAAGACAAGTTTTCAGCAAAATACATAATTCTTGTATCAAAAAAAAAAAATACATTACCAAACAATAATAAAATATTTATATTTCAGTTTACGAAATTAATTTTTAATTTAAAAAACCAATTTTAAACAAAATAGTTAATTGTTCAACCCAAGAAATGAATTTTTTAAATTGTCAGTTAGTTTAGATTAGATTAGTTAGATAGTTAGATAGTTTAGTTTAGATTGTCAGTAAAAAAATGAATTTTCAACCGAATAAAATAAATTTTTAGCGAAATAGTTTAATTTTTAACTAAACAAATATTTATTTTCAACCCATAAGATTAATGTTCAGCTAAACATGAAATAATTCAATTTGTAGGTTAAAAATAAATTTTTTAACAAAAATGATTATTTTCAACAAAAAAGTTTAATCCTCGACCAAATCGGATTAATTTTCAACTAAACGGCTCTAATTTTTAAACAAAAAAAAATTCCATATCTACCAAAATAGATTAATTTCACACCCAAAAAGACCCATTTTCAATAAAACGTTTGAAAATTTGATTAATGTGATTCTAAAGTTTTATGCAAGAGATATCTGAATGTAAGATAATCATACAAAAATTTTCCCAAAGGATTTTTAAAAATCTTCATGTTTTTATGGTGTTGTTACTTTCCTACCATTTCGGAATTATTCTTGATTATTTTGGAAATAGTTCCAACTATTATGAAATTTTTCCAAAAATTAAGGTAAATGACCTATTTTTTGTAAAAAGAATTTTCCATTACAAGATTAAAAATATTTCATGGCAAA
>JAUELO010000151.1:4153562-4165210 GCA_032357855.1 Amphibolips quercusostensackenii
AGAAATCAATCTGAGAATGGCCTCGTTAATCTGAGGGTGGTTTCTGGATGCCCGGTTGCTCTTACATCACGTAATAGTATCGGAGTACTCACCCCTTCTGGAGCGGGCGGCGAGTGACTGAGTGGTTATTTAGGTAAGAGCCACCCCCAGCGACCCCCTGAGTCTGCTGCCCCCAGCTAAGTAATGGCCCCGCAACATATTGTGCAAAAAAGCTCGCTCACTTATTTACGTGAACATTCAAACTCAATCTTTAAAAAATTGCAAAAATTTTTTATCGATTTTGTATTTCACTTAATTTAATATACAGTACTGTCCAGAAAAATGAGGACACCTAAAAAACTAGCGATTAAGAACGTGCACTGATTTCTCGTTTAACAGTCATTTTCATATTTCACTCTCTTCTCATACTTCCCGTCCTTAATTTAACCTCCCAATTTACCCTTTTGCACTTTAACTCTTCTTCTACTTTCCCACTTACCCACTCCTCATATCCCGTTACTTTCTCTGCTTCCAATCCCCTTATTTTTCCTCACTTCTCCTACTTTCTCTTAACTTACATCTTATACTTTCTCTTCACTCGTTTTTTTATGACTTTCTCTACCATCCCACCATTCTCTTTCCTTACTACTTTTCCCCTTATTTGCTCACATTTTCCCTGATTGCTCTCCCCTCATTTTCTGTCACTTCCCCCACTTTCCCTTTTTTCATATCCCATACTTCACCTTCATTTGTTTCTCATAATTTTCTCTACCTCTCCACCATTATTTCCTCTTATCCCACCTATTAACCCTCCCCTCATTTTCCCTAATCCTTCCCACTTTCTCGCCCTTCAAATAACCTAACTTTTCCTACTTACCCTCCACTGATTTGACATTACTCCCACCTACTTTCTTTTTTCCCCTTCCCCTTCACTTCTTCTACTACCCCTACTTCTGTTTTCGTCGTCAACCCTACCTCTCCTTTCGTTCTTTCTTGCATCACAATTTCCTACTTTCGCATTCCTAAATTTATATTTCACAATTTATCTTATTCGAATAAAAGTCTATTATTTGTTTCAAAATTTTATGTTTTACCTGAAAATGCAATTATTTTGTTAAAAAGTGATCTTTTTTGGTCAAAAAAGCAAGTTCTTGGTTACAGTTGGAAGAAATTGTTTGTTTTCAATTAGAAACTAATATTTCAACTTAAAATTTAACTTTTTTCTTTTCCGTAAAAAATTAATCTCTTTTAATTCAAAGTTTCACTATTTGGTTAAAAACTCACCTTTTCTAGTTAAAATTTTAAGTACTTCGTTAAAAATTTATCTCTTGAATTGACAATTTAACTATTTTGTCAAAAACTTACTTTTTTAGAATTAATTTTTTTAAACCGAAATATAACAATTCCATTTTTGGTTAAAAATGAATACTTCATAATTTGTTAAATCCACTGTTTGGCAGAAAATTTAAGTATTTTGTTAAAAATTCGCTCCATTTTTAGTAAAAAGCAAATTTTTAACAGAAAATTCAACTTTTCCAATTATATTTAAAAATTAATCATTTATAAGTTGTAAATTCATTTATTTGGTAAAAAATTTGTCTTTTAGATAAAAAATAGATCTTGTTCGTTAAAAATTAGTTTTTTTTATAGAAAGTGAATCTTCTTGTTAAAAAATGCATCTATCTGGTTGAAGATTCAACTATTTTGTTCAAAATTTTTCTTTTTTTTTAAATTCAAGTAATTGAAATTTCTTTTTTTTTTGTTTAAAAGTTTTTGTAAAAAATTCATATTTTCAATTAGAAGTTGATCTCCTTTAATTATCGATTTAACAATTCAGTTGGACATTCCAGAATTTTGTTGGGAATTTGTCTTTGTATATAATTATGTTTTTGAATAAAAACTCTACTTTTTGATTACAAATGAAATTTATGAAAAATTATTTTACTTTCATTAAGAATTTAAATATTTTATAACAAAAAATTTTTTTCCACTAAATATTTCACTACTTGGTGGAAAGTTCAGCTACATTATTAAAAATTCTTTTTTTTTAACATTCACTTCCTTGATTGAGATTAAACTATTTTGTTAAAAATTCTTTTTTTTTTTTTAAACTAATTTTTCATCTAAAATTTCAACTATTTCATTTTTGTTAAAAAATATATAGTTTGTAAGTTGTGAATTCAACTATTTTGTAGAACATTACATTTTTTTTAAATTTGCCTCTCTGTGCTAAAATCAATCTTGTTTGTTGATAATTCATCTTAATGGTTAAGAATTTAACTATTTTGTTAAAAAATTCATTTTTCACTTAGATTTACCTGGTTCAAAACTTATTTTTTTAGTTAATTTTTTTAATTAATTTTTTTAATTAATATTTAATTACTTGAGTAAAAGTTGAACTATTTAGTTAAAATATATTTTTTTAACACTATCCTCTTTTATTGAAATTGAACTATTTTGTTGGAAATTTTATTCTACTTTCCGCAATTAATTTTTTTATCTGAAATTTTACTTGCTTAATATTTGTTTTGAGGTATGTACTTTGTAAGTTGTAAATTCTACTATTTGGAAACACATCTAAAAAAATTGCAATTTATCTTTTTGGTTTAAAAATCAATCTTGTTTGTTGAAAATTTGTCTTTATCGTTAAGTTTTTAACTATTTTGTTAAAAAAAATTTTTTTTGTGAAATTCAACTGGTTGAAAATTCTTTTTTTTAAATTAATTTGTTTTATAATAAGGTAATTATTTCAGTTATAAACTCACCTGTTTAGATAAAAACTTAACTATTTTTCAAAAATTCATCTCTTTCGTTGAATTCAAATGGTTAAAAATTAGTTGTTTTTTTGTCAAAAAGTAATTTTTTCAAATTAAAATTTAAGTATTCTATTATTGATTAGAGGCTTGTCTATTTTAGTAAAAAATTCTTTTTCAGAAATGTGTTCTTTTTAATCAAAAATTTAACTATTCGGCTTGGAAATGTATCTGCCTTTTTTAAAAAATTCCTTTTTTGATTAATAATTTAACTATATGGTGTAAAAGCAACTGTTTTTTGTTGAAATTTAATCGTTTTTGTTTTAAGATTTAACTATTTCGTAGTAAATGCACCTTTTTAGGTAAAAAAATTCAAATTTTTTGCAAAAAATTGAACTATTTTATTGAAAATGCCTTTTGTTGAATTTATAATTGATCTTTTATTGTAGACAAGTCATCTTTCTTAATTGAAAATTAATTTTTTTGTTAAAAATGTAATTGTTTTTATCATTCAACTTTAACTCCCGACAAAATCTAGGCATGCACAGGACAAAAATTGCTTAACATTTTCTATGATATCACGAAAATCAGTGAACATTTTTACAGTTTTTTGTTTGCTAGGAATTAAAGTTAAATCTTGAAGATTTGCAAAAATCAGAAATGAGACCAGTTTTAATAATAGTAACTTCATCTTTGTTTATTGAAAATACTATTAAAAAGAAGCAAAATTTTTTTAATTAGTTTTATTTTTCTTTGCTGCATTGGGATTCGAACCCGAGTCAGTGCCCAGTACTCCCGGATATTGATCAAAAATTGAGACCCAGCATTGAGTCTTGTGAAAAAATATATGGAAACTACTTTGGAATTCTGTATTTGATGAAAAATCTTAAAAACAAATTACGGTCAAAATGATTGAGAATTTAATTACGAAATTTATCTCTGAAGCATTTCTTTCATGGGTAATTGATCGATCTGCTAAAAATTTCAAGATCTGAGATTAAAAGGCAGCAAAAAAGGAAAGAAGGAAATAGAATGAAAATTACATTTGGTTTCGTGTTCTTCTTCTCTTTATCATGCAGAAAAGATTTAGCCTCAGAATGTTAACTATTAAATTAAAAAGATTTACGATAACAATTTGAAATCAGCTTAAAATTAATAATTTAAATTTGTAACAAAAAAAACTTCACAATATATTATAAAAAATTTTTAAACATAATTAACAAAAAATGCTTAAATATAGTAAAAATATCTAATAAATTTTTGTAAAATAGTAAACTAAAAATCAAAATGAATAAATAAATTAGGGCAGCCAATTAAATATTTTAGAAATACCTCATTTTTGCAGTTTTCAATGAAATATTTTTAAACATCGCTATAAAAAAAAGTGTAACTTTACAAAGCATCCAGTGACCAGAGAATTAAGAAATTTTCAACAAATGCAAGATGGCGCCCATTTAAAAATTCCAAAAATAGCTCATCTGCATTTAATGAAAACTTGAAATTTGAAAATATTTTTTCGGAAAATTGCAAAATAAGTTAATTTTTTTCGAAAAAATTGGTCATTATTTTGGATTCTTAGAAACTGGAAAAAATGTTAAGACAATTTTAAAAATTATTTCGTTGAAAACTGCAGAAATGAAATGTTAAACATTTTTTAAAAATTTTGATATCCGAAATCCTTGACACCTGTTCATTAGGATGGTTCAAAATTATCTTTTTTAGACAGCAACAATTCCCCAAATTCGATTTCAAATCCGAAAAATTAAATTAATTTTTTTTTTCAATATTAGTGTTTTTAGAATAACTTTTGTGGATTAGAGAAAATATTATGGAAATTTTTTTTGACGAAAAGTATTATTGCTGGTCTGGTGGAATAATTATCAATATTATAAAATCATTTTCCATTTTTTAGAGAAATTTCATTTATTCAAAAAAGTTTTTTTCTGAAAAATTCAGATTTTTTTCAACAGCGTTATAATCAAGGTTGCATTTAAATATACTTTATACGCTTTAGATACCTTACCTTTATTATTTAACACACCCTCATTTGTTTAAACAAGTATTCAGATTTTTTTGCAATAAAAATTTTTTTAATCTTAATAAAATTTTGATTCAGGAGTTAAATTTTCAAAATAAAGAACAAAATGTTTCAACAAAAAATGTATTTTCTCTCAACTTTCTGTTTGAACCATTAATTTTCAACAAAAAAATAGAATTTTCAAATAGACAAATCGAACCAAAAAAGATTATTTTTAAACATAGCATTTAAATCCTAAATAAAAAATATAAATTTTCAATAAACATAATTACTTTTCCTTTCAAATATATAAAATCTCAACCAAAAAAAAAATTTATCTAGAAAACAGTTGAATTGTTTACACGATAATATGATTTTTCAGAAAAAAAGGTAATTTTACCAAAAAGTGGAATTTTCAAACATAAATGTAAACTTTCAATAAAAAAGAAAATTTTGTATCAAATAGACAAATATAAATTTTCAATAAAAAAATTAACTTTTAACCACATAGATGAATATTCAACCAAAATATTAAATTTTCAACCCAAAAAGAACTCAACCAAAAAGGACGAATTTTCGACCAAATACTTGAATCTTTAACCAAAATAGAATAATTTCATACCAAACAGTTGCACTTTCACCCAAAAGGATAAATTTTAACCAAAAAAATAATTTTGTACCCAAAAAAAAAATTTTCTACTGAATGAATTAATTTTCGACTAGATAAGATCAATTTTTGATAAAAAATATCAACTTCTAACGAATAATAAAATAATTACATTTTTAGTTCAAAAAAGACGTTTTCTGACAAAAAAAGATTTTTTCAAAATTGTTTAATTTTCAACTCAAATTAAGAATATTTAAGGAAAAATAGATTTTCGGAATGTGTTCGAAGGTCAACCAAATAGTTGAATTTTAAACCAAAATAACGATTTTCTAATTATGAATTTTTAACTAAAATTATGAATCTTTAACTAACAGAATTTATTTTTTAAAAAGTATTTGAAATTTAATTCAGGTGTTTGAATTTTCACGCGAGAAGATAATTTTCTTTGAAAAAAGGCGAATTGTTCACAAAAAACAAAAAAAAAATTACCAATTATTTAAATTTTCAACATAAAAAATTAATTTTCTGCCAAAAACGACGAATTTTTAACAAAAATGTTCAATTTTTTACCAAATAGTTGAATTTTCTACAACATTGTTAAATTTTTAATAAAAAAATAAGACTTTTCTACCAAAGCTGAATTTTCGACCAAAAGTTACGAATTTTTGACAAAAATAATAAATCTTAAACCAAAAAAATAAATTTTTAAAAATTGGATCATTTTTCAACAAGGTGCTTGAATTTTTTACCAATAAAGATTAATCTGATTTGTTTACGTCAATCAATTTTCATGCCAAAAAAAAAAATTTTAGAAAAAAAAAATTACAAAAGTGAATAAGGAAATGGTATTTATTTTCTCTTTACATTAATTTTTCCTAATTTTTTGAATTTTCTTAAATTTCCTAAAAAAAAAAATTCCTAAAAAAGCAATTGAATTTTTTACTTAAAATTGTAAATTATTAACTAAAATTATGAATCTTCTACCAAAAAATCAATTAAAACAAAAATAGTTTAACTGTTATTGGGATGTTTAAATTTTTAAATTAAAAGACTATTTTTCTTCCAAAAACGACAAATTTATGACAAAAAATGCTGAATGTTGAATTTTGGATTTTCTACAAGGTTTTTGAATTTTCAGCCAGGTTCTTGAATTTTTAATTAATAAAAATCAATCGATTAATAAATAAGTCGATTAATTTCCTTCAAAAAAAAAAAAAAAAATTCTCAAGTGAATTATAAAAAATGGAAGTTATAATTTTAACAAATGAATTTTTTAGCAAGAAAAAAAATTTACCAAATAAAAGTTAAATTTTCTACAAAGTTGAGAAATATTTAGTCCAAGTGGACAAATTTTTTCACAAAACAGTTGAATTTCATAGTTAAAATTATGAATTTCTAACTAAAATTAATAATCTTGAAGCAAAAGTCAATTTTTAAAAAAGCAGTTTAAATTTTAGTCAGGTATTTAAATTTTCAAATAATAAGATAAATTTTCTTACTAAAAAAAGGGGGTTGTAGTCAAAAACACACATTTTCAACCAATTATTTGAATTTGCAACTAAGAAAATTAATTTTTTACCAAAAACGACGAACTTTCACCAACAAAGCTTAATTTTTTACTAAACAGTTTAATTTTCTACAAATTTGTTGAATTTCTAATCCAAAAATATGATTTTTCTACAAAACCGTTAAATTTTTCACCTAAAATTATAAATTTTTACCTGAAATTATAAATCTCAAACTAAAAAAATCAACTTATAAAAAAAGTAGATAAACTTTAAACTAGGTACTTAAATTTTCAACCAATAAAAATTATCCTGATGTGGTTCGAGTAGATTAATTTTCTTTGAAAAAATAAAATGTTCAAATTAAGTTTGAAAAATGTAATTTATAATTTCATTTTGAAAAGATAGTTTTTAATTGAAAAACGAATTTTCCCTAAAGAAGTTAAATCTTCTGCTATAAATAGTTAATCCAGAAGGACGAATTTTCTACAAAATAGTTGAGTTTTATACATAAGATTATGAATTTTCAATAAAATGATGAATCTTCAATCAAAAAAATCCATTTTAAAAAAAGTAGTTTAACTTTTGATCAGGTATTTATATTTTCATACCAGAAGAATAACTTCATTCCAAAAAAGACAAATTCTTTAACAAATACATATACTTTTAACCAATTAACTATATTTTTAACTAGGAAAAATAATTGACTACAAAATAGTTCAATTTTCAATCTAAAAAAGATGATTTTTTTATAAAACAGATGAATTTTCCACCTGAAATTATAACTTATTTACTGAAAATATGAACTTCCAACCAAGAAATTATTTTTTTTAAAAGTAGTTTAAGTTTATATCAAACAGTCGAATAATTAACCTAAGGCAATAATTTTTAACTATAATTGTAATAGTTGATATTTTAATTTAAAAAGATTTTAATTTTAAATGAAAAAATAGTCCAATTTACGAAAAAAGATAAATTTTTAACTAAGTATTATAATCCTTAAATAAAACAGATTAATTTTAAACCAAACATTTGCATTTTAAACAAAAAAGTTAAATTTTTATAAAAAATTCGACTTTTCAACAAAATAAAACCATTCTCAACCGAGTAATTAAATTTTCAACCAAGAAAATTAATTTTTTAGCAAAAACGACGAATTTTTCACAAAAAATTAGAAATCTTTAACCAAAAAATCACTTTTTAAGAAAATGGTTCAAGTTTTCTAAAAAATATAAATATTTAACGTAAAAAGATGACTTTTTAACTATAAATGTGATAGTTGATATTTCAACTAAAAGCGATTATAATTATGGATAAAATTAGTCTGATTTACCAGAAAAGATAATTCCTAACTAAGTATTATAATTTTTAGATAAAACAGATTAATTTTTTATCTTAAAATTTGCATTTTACCCGAAAGAGTTGACTTTTTATAAAATATTCAAATTTTTAACAAAATACAACAATTTTCAACTAAACAGTTGAATTTTTACCAAAAAGATTAATTTCTTTCAAAAAAGACAAATTTTGAACAAAAAACTTTCATTTTTCAACAAGTACTTAAATTTCCTAGTAAACAGTTAAATTTTTTACATAAAATCATGAATCTAACAAAAAAATCACTTTTTGAGAAAATGTTTCAAGTTTTCATAAAAAATATAAATATTTACCCCAAAAAGATTATTTTTCTAACTATAAATGTAATAGTTGATATTTCAGCAAAAAACAATTTGAATTTTAAAAAAAAATTAGTCTAATTACCCGAAAATGTTGAATTTTTAACTAAGCATCACAATCATTGAATGAAGCAGATTAATTTTTAACTTAAAATTTGAATTTCAACCGAAAAATTTAACTTTTTTTAAAAAATTCGACTTTTTAACAAAATACAACAATTCTTAACCAAGTAGTTGAATTTTCAACCAAGAAAATTAATTTTTTACCAAAAACGACGAATTTTGAACAAAAAAGATTAATTTTTTAACAAATAGTTGAAGCTTTTACAAAACAGTTGAATTTTTGACAGAGAATTATTAATCTTTAACCAAAAAATCACTTTTCAAGAAAATTGTTTAAGTTTTAATAAAAAATATAAATATTAAGCTAAAAAGATTATTTTTCAACTATAAATGTAATAGTTGATATTTTAACAAAAACGATTTTTATTTTAGATAAATAAATAGTGTAATTAACCAAAAATATTGAATTGTTAACTAAGCATCATAATTATTATATAAAACAGATTAATTTTCAATTAAAAAGATGCATTTTAACCAAGAAAGTTGACATTTTATAAAAAATTCGACTTTTTAACAAAATACAACAATTCTCAACCGAGTAGTTAAAGTTTTAACCAAGGAGATTAATTGTCTACCAAAAGCAACGAATTTTGAACAAAGAAGAGTTATTTTCTAACAAATAGTTAAATTTTTTACAAAACAGTTAAATTTTTCACATAAAATTAATAATTCTTAACTGAAAAATCACTTTTTAAGAAAATTGTCCAACTTTTAATAAAAAATATAAATATTCAACCTAAAAAAATGATTTTTTAACTATGAATGTAATAGTTGATATTTCAGCAAAAAAAGATTTTAATTTAATAAAATAGTCTAATTTACCAAAAATGATAAATTTTTAACCAAGCATTATAATCCTCAAATAAAACTGATTAATTTTTAACCAATCATTTTCTTTTTAAAAGAACAAGTTGCCTTCTTATAAAAAATTCGAATTTTTCACAAAATACATTAATTCTTAACCAAGTAGTTAAACTTTCAACCAAAGAGATTAATTTTTTCACAAAAAGCAACGAATTTTAAACAAAAAAGGTTAATTTTCTAACAAATAATTAAATTTTCTACAAAACAGTTGAATTTTCCACATAAAATTATGAATCTTCAACAAAAAAATCACTTTTTAAGAAAGTGGTTTAATTCTTATAAAAAATATAAATATTTAACCTAAAAATATGAGTTTTTAACTATAAATGTAATAGTTGATATTTCAAAAAAAAAAATATTTTAGTTTTAAATAAAAAATAGTCTGATTTAATAAAAATGTTAAATTTTTTACTAAGCATCATAAGCATCGAATAAAACAGATTAATTTTCAAAAAAAATGCATTTTAACCGAAAAAGTTGACTTTTTATTGAAAATTTGATTTTTTTTTTAAATACTACAATTTCTAACCAAGAAGTTAAATTTTCACCCAGAAGATTAATTTTCTACCAAAAACGACAAATTTTAAACACAAAAGTTTAATTTTTTAACAAATATTTAAATTTTTCACAAAACAGTTAAATTTTCCACATAAAATTATGAATCTTTAACCAAAAAATCACTTTTTAAGAAAGTGGTTTGAGTTTTAATAAAAAATATAAATATTTAACCTAAAGAGGTGATATTTCAAATATAAATGCAATAGTTGATATTTCAACCAGAAGAGATTTTAATTTCTAATAAAAATAGTCAAATTTAAAAAAAGATAAATTTTTAACTAAGTATTATAATCCTCAAATAAAAAAGATTAATTTTCAACCAAAAATTTTCATTTTAAACGAATTTTAAACAAAAACGATTTTAATTTTAGATGAAAAATAGTCTAATTTACCAAAAATGTTGAATTTTTAACTAAATATCATAATCATCAAATAAAACAGATTAATTTTCAACTAGAAATATGCACTTCAACCGAAAAAGTTAACTTTTTATAAAAAATTTGTCTTTTCAACAAAATACAATAATTCTCAACCGAGCAGATGAACTTTCAACCAAGAAAATTAATTTTTTACTAAAAACGACTAATTTTGAACAAAAAAGTTTAATTCTTCAACAAGTATTCAAATTTCCTACAAAAAAATTGAATTTTCTACCTGAAATTATGAATCTTTAACCAAAAAATCACTTTCTAAGAAAGTGGTTCAATTTTTAGCAAAAATATAAATATTTAACCTAAAAAGATAATTTTTCAACTACTAATGTAATAGTTGATATTTCAACCAACAAAGATTTTAATTTTTAATGAAAAATAGTCAAATTTGAAAAAAAGATGAATTTTTAACTAAGTATTATAATCCTCAAATGAAAAAGATTAATTTTCAACTAAACATTTTCATTTTAAACGAAAAAGTTGCCTTTTTAGAAAAAAAATTGAATTACTAACAAAATACAATAATTTGCAACCAAAAAGTTGAATTTTCGACCAAGAACATTAATTTTCTACCAAAAACGACAAATCTTGAACAAAAAAGTTTAATTTTTCAACAAGCAGTTAAATTTTCTACAAAACAGTTGAATTTTCCACATAAAATTATGAATCCTTAAGCAAAAAATCACTTTTTAAGAAAATAGTGCAAGTCTTATAAAAAATTTAAATATTCAGCCTAAAAAGATGATTTTTCAACTGTAAATGCAATAGTTGATATTTCTACCACAAAAGATTCTAATTTGCAATAAAAAGTTAAATTTAAAAAAAGATGAATTTTTTACTGAGTATCATAATCGTTAAATAAAACGGATTAATTTTTAAACAAACATTTGCATTTTGAACAAAAAGTTGACTTTTTATAAAAAATTCCAATTTTTAACAAAATACAACAATTCTCAACCGAGCAGATGAACTTTCAACCAAGAAAATTAATTTTTTACCAAAAACGACTAATTTTGAACAAAAAAGTTTAATTCTTCAACAAGTATTCAAGTTTCCTGCAAAAAAATTGAATTTTCTACCTGAAATTATGAATCTTTAACCAAAAAATCACTTTCTAAGAAAGTGGTTCAATTTT
>JAUELO010000151.1:4171393-4184124 GCA_032357855.1 Amphibolips quercusostensackenii
AACAATAGGTCCTTGTGGTCAAGATTTTGCAAATCGTAGATGTTTTCGTTGGGATAGCTTCAAAGTAGTTCGATCGAGTATGCTAAAAATGTAATAACGATTTGTTAAGAATGATCAAGAAGTGTGAAGATGAGATTATAATATGCAAACGAAGATGGACAATAGATCCTTGTCATCAAGATTTTGCATCTCGTAGATATGTGTGTTAGGATAGATTTGAAGTCGTTGGATCGAGTATGCTACATATAAGTTAACGATTTGTTATAAATGTTCATGGAATGTACATATGACATTATAATATGGAAAAGAAGATGGAAAATTGATTATATTCGCAAAGTTATTGCATATCGTAGATGTTTTTGGTATAATAGATTCGAAGTGGTTTGATCGAGTGGGAAAGGAGATGGAAAGTGGATCCTTTTCGCTTAGTTGTTGATATATCGTAGATATTTTTCGTGACATAGATTTTAAATGGTTAGATCGTGTGTACTGAAATCTAGTCAACTATTTGTTATAATTGATCAAGGAATGTAAAAATGAGATCATAATATGGAAAATGAGATGGGAAATAGATTCTTGCTGACAAGTTTTTGCATATCAAAGATGTTTTTTTTTGGCATAAATTTGAAGTGGTTGGATCGACTATGCTACAAATAAGCAAATAATTTGTTAAAACTGATCAAGAATTCTGAAGATGAGAATATAATAGGGCAAACGAGATGGAAAATGGATCTTCGTCGTCAAGTTTGTTATACCGTAGATAATTTTATTGGAAGAAATATAAAGTAACAAGATTAAGTATGCTAAACAGATGTCAATGATTTTTTAAGAATGATCAAGAAATGTGAAGATGAGATTATCATATGGAAGAGGAGATGGACAATAGATCCTTGTGGTCAATATTTTGCAAATCGTAGATGTTTTTTTTGGGATCGATTTGAAGCCGTTGGATCAAGTATGCTACAAATGAGTTAGCGATATGTTAAAAATGTTAATGGAATATAAATATGACATTATAATATAGAAAAGGAGATAGGAAATGTATCCTTGTTACCAAGTTTTTGCACATCGTAAATGTTTTTGTTGGGATAGATTTGAAGTAGTTGGATCGAGTATGCTAAAAATGAGTTAACGATTTGTTAAGAATGATCAAGGAATGTGAATATAAGATTATAATATCGAAAAGAAAATATAAAATGTATCCTTGTTAACAAGGTTGTTATATCGTAAATAATTTTATTGGAAGAAATATGAAGTAATAAGATTAAGTATGCTAAAAATGTGTTCACGATTCGTTAAAAATGATCAAGTAATGTAAAGATGAGATTATAATATGGAAAAGGAGATGGACAACAGATCTTTGTAATCAAGATATTGCATATTGTTGATGTTTTCGTTGCGATAAATTTAAGGTGGTTTGATCGAGTATGCTACAAATAAGTTATCCATTTTTTGAAAATGATCAAAGAATGTGAAAATAAGATTTCAATATGTTAAGGAATTGGGAAATGGGTCCTTGTAGCCAAGTTTTTGCAGATCGTAGATGTTTTTGTTGGCATAAATTCAAAGTGGTCGGATCAAGTATCCTGAAAATTAGCTAGAAATTTATTGAAAATAATCAAGAATTGTAAAGATAATATTATAATGTGGGAAAGAAGATGAATAATGAAACCTTGTTTTCAAGTTTTTGCAAATCCTAGATGTTTCGTTTGAGATATATTTAAAGTAGTTGGCTCAAGTATTTCGAAAATTAGTTAACGATTTGTTAAAAATGATCAGGGATTATAAAGATGAGATTACACTCGTAATATGAGAAGGGAAACGGGAAGTGGATCCTTGTGGTGGAAATGGTCTTGCTTCCCTGCTGTTTGGACAATAAAGAGCGAATGGACGTTAACGGAGCATCGAGTACAGAGGAGGGATGATCTGATTACAAGCACGTCATGGGAAAGTCAGCCAGCAAACCAAAAGGGGTAGCAAACGGGATGCACGCTCTCTCATTTTTACTGATTCCTGGTCCGAAGGGGTAGGCATTTCGGAATTAATTTAATTTCCACGCATGGCGACACGCATAGCGGTCGTTCCGCGTTTGCTTTTACATCGATATACATGTCTGCTCCATAAACCAAATATAAATCTCATTTCAACCACCGAGTATAATCACGTTCTTGTTAACGATGGAGTTTATTTTATAAACTGTTTCCTCATCAACTTGTGCTTTTATTTATTGTTAAATGAACGTTAAATTATTAGGTCTATTCTCAAGATTTGCGGCAGCAAATCGTCGCCAGGTACCAAGACGTTATAAAAAATGGTAACCTTCTTTAAAAAAGATTTCATATTTTATTTTTTTTCATTGGTTTCATAAGAGATTTTAATTCCAACAAAAAGAATGAGTCCATCTATTTTTATTCATTATTTGATTGTCAGTTGGCCTTTCTTTAAGTCTTTAATGCTTTTTTGCTTACGATCAAAGAAAATTGCTGAAATTATGCATTTGTTTAATAAATTTCTTTGAACTATAAGCAATTGTTATAGCACAATACAATATTAATAAAAGAAGACCATTAGAGAGAGATTGATGGTTGATTCTGCTAAAAAAACGAAACTAAAAAAAAAAGGATACTGCCAAAAAATGTCTAAATGAAACATTTCTTTATTAAGTATGATTGAATAATGAACAATTTGTTATTATTATAACACAATATCTATAACAGAAGATCATTGGGAAGAGATTTATAGCTGCTTTTTCTGGAGAAACGAAACTTATTTACTGAAAAATGTTCTAATTATGCTTTTATTTACTGCTAACTTCTATCAGCGGAAGTTGGAACTATCACGAAAGATATCCAGCGCACTCTGTTGAGGAAGCTTGGAACTACAGTGAAATTGATTATTGAGTTGTAATCGGAATATTTTGGAGGTGAAATCGTTTGATAGCCTAGCAGAGGCAGTGACGCATTCACAATAGCTCGTTTATCGGGTCAAAGACGTTTTCTCGCGTTTCTGTCGGTCCATCAATAAAACCGAGTCATTTAGCAAGTCCGAAAGTGGCGAATTTCCAAGATAAAGGAGTCTACAATAGAGTAACCAATGGTTGGTATTCGGCCAGTGTCGAAACGGCGGCCTCAATCACTCGTGATAACAATGCCGTGGGGTTTATAAATCCGCGCATTGTTGCCAACTTAAAAGCTCTCTCGACGAGCGAGGGATGGCAGGGGGTAAGAGAACCGTGTTAAAGCATTGAGAGCACTTTAATGAATACGATTAGGGGCGTTAACTGCGAAGGATTGCCAACCTGAAGAAAGCCGCTCTCCAGAAGGGTTCTCGGGGCTTTTATACGATATATTTTCTGCCTGCTTCAATACCATAACTCACCGGGATACCAAATCATTGAAAATGTCCTCTCATTTTTCTCCAAATTAGGTTTCTTATCTTCTCTGTTTACAGAATCGAAATGTATACTATTCATCTATTCAACCTTCATTTGAGAGAAAGAAAATATATCATAGAGGCTTCAAACTACTCCTTCGAAGGGGTCGCACATACGCGTATATTATAACGCCCTTAAGGGGATCGGAGGGTTCAAGAGTGTTATGGTCCTGTTAAGGTAGGAGAGGTGGGAGGCTTCGAGAAGCTTACGTAACATTATTTCAAATGTAATCATTTTTTTAATCAAAAAAATATAATTCGATAGGAAGGGATGAACAAATTTGAATTGATATATGTTTTTGAGGTATGCGTAAAAATTAAGGTGTTCTGTCATGTTAACCCCTGATTTAAAAAAATTAGGCATCACTTATGGACACTGAGGAGAAGTTGAAAGTTTTTTAAAATCGTACGTTTTTTCTACTGTTTCAAAAATTATCGTGAATGTATGTGTAGAAGTTTTGAAAATAAATAATAATATAAAACCATATTTTAGAGAAAATAATTGTTGATTATGTTAACTTTTTTTTAATGCTAACTAAGGCTACGTTGTTTTTATTTATTCAAACAGGATAACTTATCTACCATTTTGTTCAAAGTATTTTTAATAAAAGTAGTTCTGTTAAAATGCAAAAGACACACTACTATTCTCTTAAGCGCGAGAATTTCTTAAAACTTATTCTTAGGACACTTCAAAATAGTTAATTAATGCACAATTAGCACAGTTGTAAGTCCTAAGACTTCTGTGAAAAAACTATAAAAAAATATATGCAAAAAAAATTTTTTTCAATTTAAAATACTTATTCCATTAACTATATCCAAAAGAATGTAACATCTTTGTCAATGTTAAAAAAAATATAACCTGATTAAGAAAGATTTTTTTTTATATTTAATTTTATATTATTATTTTTTATCTAAAACTATTCACATAGAAAATTGACAATAATTTTTGCACAAATAGAAAACGTATGTATAGTGGTCCTATTATTGGGACCGTTACACTAGATTTTATTTCAATAAATTTATTTCAAATTTTTAAGTCTTTAGAATATGCTAAAACAGAATCTGCAGGATTTAAAAAAAAAAATTTTCTAATTTTTTAAGTTAAAAAAAAGATTTTGAAGACTTTCAACTATTTCAAAAGATATTTCGAAGTTTCATAAGTTTTAAAAAAGATTGAAAAATAATTTAAATTTTAGGAATATTTTAAACAAAAATTGTAATAAAAAAGTGTGATTCTTAAAGATTTCGAGAAAACAGCTACTTAAAAATATTGAAAATTTATTTTGAAATGATAAAAAAATTGAAAAACATTTTAAAATATTTTAAATAATTCCCTAAAATTTCTGTAAAGAATTTAAAAAATTTTAAAGCTGTTTCGGCTTTTTATAATTTTGAAAGGTTTCAAGATAATAAAACAACTTCATATAATTAAAAAATAAATCAATTTTTTATTTTAAAAAATCTTAGAAAAAAATTTTAACGACTTTAAAAATACTTCTAAAAATGTCGAGAAAAGAATCTGGAAGATTTATATGCAATTTTTTTAACTTTAAAAAATGTTCAGAAATTTTGTTTAATTTTGATAATTCTAAAAGATATTCAGAACTTAGAAAAAAACATCTAATAATTTAAAATAAAAAGATTTCAAACAATTTAAAACAAAATGTATAACTGGAAATATTTGAAAATAGAATTTTTAAGCTTTTTGAAAATCTTGAAAGGTTTTTAAATAATTAAAAAAATCTCCTCAAGATTTCTAGGGAAATACAAAATAATTTTTTTTTGTAAAATTTATCTTGAGAAAATATATGAAAAGATTTTAAAACATTCCAAAACATTTCGAAAATTGTGAAAAATAACCTGAAAGATTTTAAGTAAATTTTTTCAATTTACAGTTTTTTTCAGAATTTTACGAATGATTCTGGATTAGAAATATGAAACTTTGAACGATTTCCGAAAATTTATCAAATATTTTTTAATTTTTTTTTTTAATTCTACCAGTCCTAAAAATCATAAAACTGACTTAAATTTCTCATCACATTTGGTTTTTTCAACATTTATCTCTTCTGGTACAAATTTTATCATTAATAGTTTAAAATACAAGTGTATTTTTTTTAATGAAGATTCAGGTATTTTGTTAAAAAATCCTATTTTTTGATGAATTCAATTATTTTTTATTTAAAATAAAAATATTTTTTGTTCGAAATATCAATGATTACAATTTTTGTTAAAAATTTATTTTTTTGGGTTGAAAATACAACTAATTGGTTAAAAGTTGAATAACTTCATTGAAAATAATTTTTTTTTAAGACTCCTTATTTTAGTTGAAAATTTATCTTTGTAGTTGAAAATTCAAATATGTTTTTGGAAACTTGTTTTCTTAGTTAAAAATTAATCTTTTTGGTAGAAAATTAATCTATTTATTTGTAAATTTAATTATTTAACTAAAAATTAAATTTTTTTGGAAAATATATGATTATATTAAGTCACTGTTTTTTACTCAAAATTATTATATTTTTTGGTTAAAAATTCATATACTTTATTAAAAGTTTAGTTACTAAAATTAATTTTTTCGTTGAAAATTCGTATTTTTTTATATAAAATTAACTTCTAAGTAAAAAATTTATTTATTTAGTTGAAAATTAAACTATGTAGTTAAGAATGAACTTTCTTATGTAAAATTGACAATTTCCAGTTAAAAATTTGATTATTTTTTAAAAACATTTGTTTTTTTTAAACATTTATTATTTTTATCGAAAGTTCAACTATTTTGTTGAAAATTTGTTTTTTCTGGATGAACTTATCTGATTTTTATTTAAAATTAAAATCTTTTTTGGTTGAATGATCAATTACTTATAAACTTTTTAGTCAAAAAATTATCTTTGGTTAAAAATTCCATTATTTTAATAAATATTAACTTTTTTGGTGAAATTTTAATTTCAGGTATCTAAAGTTATCAAAAGTCTTTTCAATTTTTTTACGAATCTTCAGAAATTTTACTGGAAACATATAAACAAATAAACTTGAAAAATAATCAGTGAGTCGAAATTTTTAAGTAAAATATCGAAAGGAAATAATCTTTTAAAAAAAATTGAAAGTTACACCATTCCTCAGATTTGATCTCACAAAAAACAAAAGACTCACATCTATCAAAAAAATGTAAACATTCGTATCAAAATTTTTCAGAATTAATATTTAAATTTGTAACAAAAAATTACCACATTTAGCTTAAATAATCAGATGAAACTTCTATCTCTAAACTTTTATCATGAAATTGAGAAGTTCTGGTGAACCGCAAAACTCGGACAAAGAATCTTTGATCATGAAAACAAAAAACCCTGGATTTCATAGTTCAAGCAAATGTAAGTTGATTATGCCAAAAAAATATTTTTGAAAATTATATATTTTTTTTTAGTAAACCTAAATTGTAATCACTGGGTAATTAGATAATTCTTATTCGAGCGTGAGGAAAAAATTGAGTACGACAATTTCAACTCCTACGACATCTGCTGACAAAAAGTTTGTGGTTATCGAAAAAAGTAAAGAGAAATTCCATCCAATTCCCCTGCACGGTGCTCCGGGTCACTTGGGACTTTCCGTTATAAAGCAATCAGCCAATATTGTTAAAATTAATCAAAAAACTGTTAAGGTATCATTTACAAAGTAATTTCATGCTTTAGTTTAATTTTTCTTAAGCTGATTAATAAAAAATTTAAATGAAGTGTAGCCGCTTTAAACAAAAAAAAAATCTCCGTCATTTCCCAGGGTTTTCCGGGTTCACCAAAATTATTCAGGGTCATTGGAATTTAAAAAATGAAACACTAAAAACTAAACATTTTTTTATTTAAAGTAATCAAAACCGGACTGTCAAATAAAATATTTAAAGTAAAACGCTTTTTATTTTCAAACTTAAAAATTATTGTTAAAAAATTTTTTAATTCAAACGCTCAATTAACGTTTTTATTGAGCAGAAGGAGGAACTTTTTTATTTTTGATCTTTTTTCCAAATTTGAAAAAAGTAATTTTTTATTTTTCAAATTTTTATTGAAATTAAAGAAACAATATATTGATTTTTTTAATCTGAATTTAAAGAAACCATTGTTTTTTATTGAGTCTGAGAGAAAAATTTGTTATTTAAAATTTTTTTGTGAATCGAAAGAGGAGAATTTAAAAAAAAAATTTTCATTGAGTTGGAAAAAAAAAATTTTTATCATTTTCATCTGAATTGTAAAAGACTATTTTTATTTTTTTTCTAATTTTTATTAGGTTAAAAAAAAAAATTTTTTTTTTATTAGTTTCTGAACTGGAAGAGAAGAATTTTTTATTCATAACAGTTTTGCCGAGTTTCAAGGAAGGAAATTTAATTTTTTGATTTTTTTCTGAATTGGAAGAGTGAAAATTTTTTATTTTAAAATTTTGTTATTAAGTTGAAAGACAGGACATTTTTGTTTTCATTTCTTTTTCGCCTTTTTTGTTTATAACATTTTTATTGAGTTGAAAGTGATGAAATTTTGGTTATTTTTATTTGAATTAGAAAAGGATATGAAATTTTTTGAAATTTTATTCAGTTTAAGAAAAGAATTTGTTATTTTCAATATTTTTTCACAAATTGAAGAGAAGAATTATTAATTTTTAACTGTCTTTTTGAGTTTCAAGGGAAGAAATTTTGGGTTTTAATTCTTTCTAAATTGGAAGAGGCCATTTTTATTTTTTTATTTTTCTGAAGTTTAAGGGCAGAAATTTTGTTTAAATTTTTTTTTTAAATCAAAAGGAGATAATTTGTTATTTTTAATAGTTTCATTTAGTTTTGAAGGAGAAAAGTTTAGCTTCAATTTTTCTTATTTGGAAAACATAATTTTTTGTTTAAATTTTGTTGGGTTGTAAGAAAAAAGATTTTCTTTTGATATTTTTTTTTTTGAATAAGAAAAACATTTTTTATTTTAAATTTTTTTTATACTGGAAGAAAAGCATTTTTTATTCTTAACATTTTTATTGAGTTTTATGGTGAAAAATTCTGGTTCTTAATTTGTCTTGAAGAAGAGAATTTTTTATTTTTACCAGTTTTATTGAGTTGTGAAAAAAAAATTTGTGGTCTGAATTTTCCTGAATTGAGAGAGAGATAATTTTTAAAAAATGTATCAAGTTGGCAAGGAAGGAATTTTTTTGTTTTATATATTTTTTGGATTAAAAGAGTCTTTTTTTGTTGTTTTCATTTATATTCAGTAGAAAGTGATCAAATTCTGGTTATTTTCATCTGAATTCAAAGAGGCTATTCTTCTATTATTTTTTTTTTAATCTATTGAGTTTAAGGAGTGAATTTGTTATTTTAAATTTTTTCTGCAATGAAAGAGGACAATTTTTTTATTCTGAACTGTTTTCTTTTCAGTTTTAAGGAAGAAAATTTTAGTTTTTAATTTTTTGTGAATGAAAACGTCATTTTAATTTTTTATTTCGATAGAGATTGAAGAAAGAATTTTTAATTTTTTCTGAATCGAAAGAGCAGAATTTTTTATTTATAACAGTTTTGCTGAGTTTCAAGAAACAAAATTTTGGTTTTCAATTTTTTCTGAATTGGAAGAGGACTTTTTTTGTATTTTGAAAATTTTAATTAACTTAGAAAGAAGAAAATTTTCCTTTTATATTTCTTTCTGCATTGAAAGAGGACTTTTTTGGTTTCTAGCATTTTTACTGAGTTTAATGATAAAATTTTGTTTAATTTTATCTGAATTAGAAGACGCGTTTTTGAATAATTTTTATTGAGCTTTAGAATATAATTTATTATTTTCAATTTTTTCTGAATCAAAAGAGGAGAATTTTTCACTTTCAACATTTTTAGTGAGTTGCAAGGGACAAAATTTAGCTTTTTATTTTTTTTTTAATCTAAAGAGGTCTAATTTTGTAGTTTTAAAATTTTTATTAACTTGGAAAAGAAGATATTTTTATTTTTCATTTCATTCTAAATCGAAAGAGGACCTTTTTTGTTTTTGATATTTTTATTGAATTGGAAGTGATAAAATTCTGGTTATTTTTATCTAAATTGGAAAAATCTATTTTAATTTTTTTTTCTTCATTTTATTGGGTTTAAAGGAAGAACTTTTTTCACATTCAAACGAAATTTTTCATTTTCAACTATCTTATCAACTTACAAGGAAAAAAATTTTTATTTTGAATTTTTTCTAAATTAGAAGAGGCCCTTTTGAGTTTTTACCATTTTTATTGAGTTAGAAGTAATGAGAATTTTTGTTATTTCAATTCAAATTGAAAGAGGACATTTTGATTTTATTTTTTTATGTTTGTGGAGTTTATAGAAAAAAAAAAATTTATTTATAAGTTTTTCTAAATCAAGAGAGGAGGACTTCTTATTTTTTTATATTTTATTAAGCTGAAAGACAGGAAATTTTCGTTTTCTATTTTTTCTAAATTGAAAAAAAAAATTTTTTTCATTGTTTCTTATTTTAATTGAGTTAAAAGCAATGAAATTCTGGTTCTTTTTGTCACAAAAAAAATGATAATTTTTTTTAAAATACTTTTCTAATTTTTAGTTGAAAGCGATGATTTGATTTAATTAAGAGCATTTAAAATGATAGCGAGGCTTTATATTTTTCAACTACAAATTATTAAATTGTTTATTTTATATAAGTTTGACATTTTTAATTTTGTAGTTCATTGTCATTTTATTTAAAACTGTTTAATTAGAAATTGTTAAAAAATTTTATGTCGAAATAGTTAAAAATTCACACATATAAGATAAAAACTTTTAAAAGCTTATTAATTAGTAATTTTAAGTTAAATAGCATTGACTGAAAAATTTTAAAGGTCAAATTTTTGTGCATTTGAAAGAGCAAAGATTTCTGATTGAAAAATAAAAATTGATTTTTAATGCTCTAAATTAAAACCAATCTTTCCTTTCAACTCACATTATTATAAATGTTAAAAATAAAGCAAGTAAAAAATGCCTACCTTGACAATAGAAATGTCCTCCAGTTCGAATCAATAAAGTGTTTTAAAAGTAAACTGCCTTTTTAAAGTTAAGAAAAAAATTTCAAATAAGAATTGGCCTTCTTCTAATTTAAGAAAAAATATACAAAGAAAATTTCGTCTTTTTCAACTGGAAAAAAATTTTAATATAAAATGTCCCTCTGCTAATTCAATAAAAATGAAAAACGTAAAGTTCCTCCCTAGCATCTATGAATATTTTAAAAATACAAAATAACCCCTCTTCTAATTAAGAAAAACTTTTAGAATCAAATTTTCACTCTTTAAAGGCAATGAAACTTTTAAAAACTAAAAATTGAAAATTAAAAATATAATTTGAAAAATAAAAATGATAAAAACAAAATAAAAAGATGATCCTTCTTACAATTCATAAAATATTAAAAACCAACATTTCCTCACTTCTAACTCAATTAAAATGTAAATAATAAAAAATTATATTCTTCCAATTTATAAAAAAGATCAAAAAGAAAAACAATCCCTTTCACAATTGAATAAAAATGTTACAAATAAAAATTATCGTTCCAATTCATGAAATAGTAAAAACAAAAACTTCCTCCCTGCCAACTAAATAAAAATCTTTTAATTAAAAAATTACCAATAATGAAAAAAAAGAAATTCCATTTATTTCAACTGAATAAAAATTATAAAAAATTAGAAAGGGCCTTTTTTAATGATAGATGAAATTAAAAACGAAATTTTCCTCCCTTTCAACTCTATAAAAGTGAAAAAATTAAAAAATTTCTTCTTTCAATTCACAAAATATTGAAAACTAAAATTACCAACTTGATAAAGAGACTAAAAATATTAAATGTCTCTCTGCTAATTCAACGAAAATTAAAAACAAAAATTATATTTTCAAAACTCAATAAAAATGTTACAAATACTAAATTTTCCGCCTTCAACTCAATAAAAATATTTTAAAAAAAAATTTTCTTTCATTATTCAGTAAAAATTAAATACCAAAATTTCTTCTCCTTTTTTGTAATTTAGAATTGTGCAATTCAAAAGTTTTTTGTAGATGAGTCTTTTTGGGTTGAATTATTTTTATTTAAAATTGTTTTAACATTATTGACGATTCAAGGCTTTGTATTGCAAAAAATTGAGTTTCAAATTGTTAAGTTTCAAATAATTAAATTATATTTCGTCATTCTCAATAAACAGTCATATATTGCTTAATATTAAAAATTGTTCCTTTTTTTCAATTGAAAAAATTAAAATGAAATGTGTTAAAAATGTAATATTTTAGACTGTAATAATATTTGAATCGGATTCAAAATTGAATAAAATTGTTTAATTATAAATCTGTTAATTTGAGACTATTCTAAAATCAAAAATAGTTTAAAAAGTTTTTATCAGAAGTTTCAATTTATTTAATGACTAAGGGAACTAAATTTAAAAAGTACAATTTTTAAAGTTAAAATTCGTAAATTGTTGAATTTATAATAGATTCTAAATTGTCTAGTAAAACCAATTATCATTGCTCAACAAAATGTGACCTATGTGCTCATGGAATAAGATATTTCATATTCAGAGAAGTTTGTTGTGCTGAATCCGAATGTGGCCTCCATTTCTCTACAGCACGTCAGGTTTTCAAGATTTTTTGGATAGAATTTTTTTTTGAAAAATTAAAAATCAGGACATAGAATTTTGTAAAAAATTACTCTAATGAAAATTAATGTATGATTTCGATGCATGTATTAATGCCAAATCCAACAGCCGACTTGTTTCTGTGATATATTATGCGGTTGTCGAGATAATCTAGAAAAATTGAGGAAAAACACGAAAAAAGTGGTTTTCCAAAAAACTGCATATTAGGCTAAAATAATTTGTTTTTCTACTGCTCTAGGTGTCACTCTCTTCGTTTTTTAATGCCAAAGAAATTTTCCAAAAAACTAGTAGTCAGGATATGACCGTTTGAAAGATACATGGCAGAGAATTTGTATCTTTCTACGGAGTTGCCAATTTGACAGCTTACACGTACTGAAAGCGAATAATTGTACTGTATCTAGTATGTCTCACATTATTTACGAAATTTATCATTTTCTTAGTGTTAACAGTATTCAATTCCTTGGATTATTGAGGAGGTTTTAATCACGAAGGCGTCACACATGCGCTGTGCACGTGATACAAAAGATCGGTCAAGGGAAAGTGTACAAAGCGCATGCGCTTCTTTCCTCCACTATAGCGCATGCGCTACTCCCCTCTACTATGTCACATGCAACAGCCTTGAGCTCTCCTGCGTATCGTACTCCGTGCTGTTTTCATTTCATGCTAGACCTCTGCGGAGTCACATGTATGCTACC
>JAUELO010000151.1:4206420-4221411 GCA_032357855.1 Amphibolips quercusostensackenii
TACGTTCATGGACTGTCTGAAAAAATGTCTAGCATTCTTAAACCCTTTCACATAAAACCTGCATTCCGAAACATAAGCGATCTGTCACCAATTTTTAAATCAGAAAAAGATCTTATTCCAAATGAAAAAATGTCCAATGTAGTTTACAGTACTCCATGCACTAACTGTGAAGCAGTATACATTGGTAAATTTTGGAAAAAAAACGGAACACTATGAAAAGCAATTTCCACCGGCAGTTTTCACTCAGTTTTCAGTGAACATTGATGTAAAAAGCCTGCTTTTCTTTCTAGAGAAAATAACTGCGTCATTATGACAAATATTTTATACAAATTCTTATAATTTTAGTAGCAACAGTATTACACTACTTCCAATTTATTAAAAATTAAAAAAGTTTCAAGAAACATCAAATTGGGATACATATACACACACACACATATATATATAAAATGTTTATAAAATTGTTAACATATATAATTTTCCGTGTGAAAAAATTTAAACACGAAGGTTTGCTTTTAATATACGTCGATGAAGAAATAGATTTTTAAACAAATCTTCAATGAAAATTTTGTTCTCATTACAGTTATGTTACTACACTGTTAATTATTACTTGGCTGAGATTTTTGCTAATGTGAATAAAATTTTTTTAATTTTTTACCAAATTATGTCACAATAAAATGCTTGAAGAATATTTGTAGTTCAATGGATATTTGAAAAATTATTCCCAATGATTCTTTAAATTTAAAATTAATCAAATAATTTGAAAAATTGAAATTAGATAACTTGCAGAAACATTAAATTTCTTAAAAGGAAAATTTGTTTACAAGAAATTAGAGGGGGGAAGAATATATTTAAACACAACGTTTCTTGACCATTGGTATTCTTACTACTGTTTCAAGAGAACAAAATTTCACTTTCACGTATATAATTCCTCATGAGAACATAAAAATTCATTGATTAACATTATTTCTTTTGTACACGAAAATTGCGTTCAGGGTTATTTTTCATACAAACAGAATGTTTTAATAATATAAAAAAAATAAATTGAAATAAAAATGAAAATAAAATTTTGTAATTACATAAACCTCACTGGAAAGTGATTTGGATAAATGTTTTCGATTGCAATATTTTCTGACAACTTTAAAAAATTCGTTGAAAAATTTGTTAAAAATAATTTGTTTTACTAGCTTGTCATTGCCTTATTTTTCATCAATTGTACTTATTAAAGTTGAAATAATGTTTTTGAAAGTATTTCATGATTTATCAATAGTTACTTATAAAATGAAATGAAAATAATAATTTAAATTACATAATTTTTTAATTTTACAACTGAGGTATTAACCAAATAATAGTACTTCCAATTGTAAAACTGCGTACCTACAAGACATTATGTACTTTTCACAGATTTAATAAAAACTCACTGATGAGGGCCACCATTGTGCGCCGAAACGTCTGAAACAACTTAATTGGTTTCAATTCACCTGACCCTAAAGCCAAAAACTTACATCAACAATTTCTACAAAATTTATTTTTGAGGGTCAATACAATCCCCCAGCGATTATTATGGATTAATATAAACTGTATCAATAAAATTTATTATTTTTAATTTAAAAATTCTTGTAAATCAGGAAAATTTGGGTTTAAAGACAACAATTTTGAAGAAAAACGACCCTTTTTTGGTCGTTTAACTTAAGCAAATTACACCTCGATTCATATTTTTACTAATCTTATATGCGTATATATAAAATTATTAAATTATTCTCTAATTTTTCTTTTTAATAATTAAATAGCTTTCTTTTACGTAACTGAAAATTATTATTATTATTATTTTATACTAATTATTTAAATTTGTTTAAATTATTATTTTATTGATCTTTAAGTTATTAAATTCGAATTTTATATAATTATTTATATTCAAAATTTTTTATTCTAAAAACACTATCCCGTATTATTACTTTGTTACGAATATTTATGAATATTTTATTATAAGTTTGCCGTATCCTGTATTATTGAATTAAATAATAATTTCCCCTTGAATAAATTAAAATATAATTAAATTTATGTATTTAATGATTAAAATTTACTATATATATATAATATGTTCCTAGTCGGTAAAATTATATATAGTTTATACATAGTGTGAAATATTGTATATAATTTTCATTTGTTTTACACAAAAATTGTGTAAAATAAATAAAAATTATATATAATACTTCACACTATATACCTATATATATTTATTTATATACATAATTTTTACGCTGGCGTTAATATAGTAAATTTCAATAATTACATAAATAAATTTAACGGTATTTTAATTTATCCAGGAGAACTTATTATTTAATTTGATAATACACTCTACACTTTCACAATACATTTTAAACATAAATAATAACATAGGAACACAGGAAATCATAAGAAATAAGTGTTGCGAGAATTGAAACTGCAGATTATACCGATGTTTAGCATTACATTCACCCTAAATTTATCCATAAAAAGTTCATATGTTATATTAAAACTATATTAGATTTAATTTAACCTAATTTCACATATTCAAATGAATGTCTTGAACATATTCATATTTTTTAAATAAGAACAGACATAAGTTGAAAGTCTAAGTAGTTTTCTCCACAGGGGACCTATCAGCGAGGGCCTGTAGCAAGTATAGATAGGAGAGAAGTGAAGCAAAAAGAAGAGGAGAGGGGAAATGATGGGGTGTGAGGGAAAATTTAAACCACTTAATTATTGTGTTAATATAAACTACAAAACCCTTTCTTGTTGGCGCATGGTACCTACTTTGACTTATATTTTTTTACTCATTCGGTTTTTGTATTTTAAAAATAAAATAAGCAATTGTTTTCATATATAGGTCATAATAACACGCGAGGTTTTATGACCCATGGAGGTATCCATAGTATTCAGGAAGCCGTTTATTATGCTGTTCCTGTGATTGGAATTCCATTGTTTTATGACCAACGACAAAATGTGGACATACTAGTCAATAAAAAAATGGCTGTTCAATTAAGTCAGGATGAAATCACAGAAAAATCTTTAGATGAGGCATTTAAAAAAATATTAAAGGATCCTGAGTACAGGTGATATTAAACTCAGAAACTGCTTTATAATAATATGAAAATTTGAGATTTATGTTTTTGAAAAATTGTTTCATAATTCATGTTTTGTAAAAATCTCGAAAGAAGTTCATTATTTTTTTTTGTTAACTTTAGAAAAGCTGCAAAATATCATTCACGCCTCTTTAGAGATAGGCCACTGAGTCCAATGGAAACGGCTGTCTTCTGGATAGAATATGTGATAAGAAATGGAGATGAGCCTTTAAGATCACCCGCTTTGAAGCTCTATTGGTGGCAACTTGAACTTTTGGATGTTTGTGGTTTTTTATTATTTTGTGTAATATTAGTTTTTTATATAATTTTAATTATCTGTCGAAAAACTTATAAACTGTTTTTTAGAAAAGTCGTTAAGCTGCAATTAAAGAAAGACTTATAGTTAATACATAATTCATCATTATCCGCAATGAATTTAGGCAATAAAAAAATGTACGAAATTTTAACTTATCTTTATTTTATCCAACGCTAAAAATCATAATTTGCATCTATAATCTATTATAAATATTCATAAACAAATTTATTACGTTCAAATTTTGAACACACTTTTGAATATCTATCAATTTCATTTTGAACAGTCATTTCCGCGTCCTGAATTTCAGATAAGCAGACTCCTGAATATTGAAAGTTGAATTTTTTTAAAAATATAGTAACAAAACTTGAAAATTTCTCTAAAAAGAGAAAAGGAGAATTTTTCATTTTATATTATATCTGTAATCCACAAACTTTGGTAATCGATCATTACGAAGTTTATATATGCTAAAGCAATAAGATACGCCTCTTAGCGGTGTCGATTTTTTTTTCATGTATTTATACAATATTTATATTCTGAAATAAGTGTAATGAGAGTTGTATTTAAACAAAAGATTGCATAGGCAATCATAATTTTTTAAATATTTGCTGCGGAAGTGTTAAAGGTCAAAAAAACTAATATTTTATTTGTAAAAAATGGTTTAAATGAATATTCTTGCAAAATTTAAATAAATTTAATGTTCAATTAAAATAAAATCATATCTGCATTTTAAAAAAGTGACAAAAATGGAGGCAGAAGGGATTTATTAAAATATGACTAAAGTACGAAATTTGCTGTGTTATTTTAAAATCTATTATATTATACAAATGTTTTATCAATTTTTGCACCTCGGACTTGAACTGCTTATACATATATTGCAAAGAAAGAACAAATTTTAGTTATCATTATCTTGAAATCTGTTCCTTTCTTCGTTAAACCTTATTATCAGTTACCCTAAGAAATATTCACAAAAGTATTTTTTTTATATAATAAAGTTGAAATTATTTACCGAAAATTGAAATTGTTATTTCATCATTATTTTCGCGAATAATAAGCCCCATGTTAAGGTTTTTTACGACTTTTCTTACAAGTTTTGTAACATTGACGTTTTCTTTTCATAACCTCTTCGTATTTTACATAGTTTAAGTAGAAACTGATATTTCTTATGTTTGATAATACTTTCATGATTGAAAAAAAACACACCATACATCTTATTGAAAATAGTCCGCAGAAAATTTGTAGGAACTTTTGAGGAAAATAATTCTGCGTGCAATTATTTTTTACTCTCTTCCGTAGTATAGTTGGAAAATAAAATTTTTCTTTTCAATAACATTTTTCACCATCAAAATAAAAACCATACGTTTCATCAAAGAATGTTAAGTAGAAAATTTGTAGATCTCTTTAAATTCAACAATTTTTCTGTACAACATTTTTTCCCGATCTGGATTGGTTTGACTCAAAACTCAAAATTACGTTCTAGTTAGGATGACAATGTAAAAAAATTAACACGTCTTTCACAATAGTTTTTTGTCATTGTTTTATGTAATTTATGGATTGTCCCTTATCTGCACACACGTGATAGATAATTGTCCATTGCGTTATAAAGTTCTGTAGTATATATTTAATCTGAGAATGATATTTTGAAAAGTCATACTCTGATCAGAAGTTTAGTTAAGCTAATTTGGAATCGTGAAAGCAAATTTTGTCGAAGAAAACTAATATAAAAAATATTCAATATATTTGCAATTTTTTCAAATTTTTAAAATGTCAATCATTTATTTGTACTTTGTAATACTGCTAATGTTTGTCCTGAGAAGAGAAGTCGATACATATCGGGTATTAGGTGTGTTTCCTGTTAATTTTCGAAGCCACTATATCTTCTCAGAATCAATAATGAAAGGTTTAGCAAAAGAAGGGCATCAAGTTGACGTTATCAGTCACTATGAACTTAAAAACCCGCCAAAAAATTATAAAAACATTCTTAATTTGGCAAAATTAGACTATCCATATCCCGCGACAAAATTTGATACAGTTCAAAACGCAATTGATGTGCTCAGAGATCCAGTAAAACATTTCACCGAAATTTACGGAATTAAGATGTGTCCACTTCTGGGTCACAAGAAGATGCAAGATTTTATTCGAAATCCTCCGAAAGATTCACCATATGACGTCATAATTATACAGGTATTAAAATCAATAGAATTTAATCAAGTCAAAAGGTTATTTTCTACTTTTTTCAGGGATACACAATAAGTTGTTTCAACGGGCTTGGTCGAATCTTTAACGTGCCAGTTATAACAGCCACTCCCACTTTAGAATTCCCATGGATAAGTCGACAAATTGGAAATCCTTTATCGACGGCTTTTTTCTCAACATTATTTATAACGAAAGCAGAAATCAAAACATTTTGGGATCGTTTACATAATACTGTACAAACTCACGTAGCCTTACATAGATTTTTCTTTCGTACGGAAGAGCCTCATACTGAAGCCATACGAAAGTTTTTGAGCGCTGATATGCCAACAATCAGAGAAATTGAAAGAGAAGTAGCTTTGAGTTTAGTTAATTCACATTACACACTTCATGGCATTAGACCAAACACACCCGCTATTATAGAAGTTGCAGGAATACATATAGAAGAAGACCATTCTACTCTGACCATGGTACGATATAAATAATATATCAACAAAAAAGTAAACAGTTGATTTCTTTTAACATAAACCTGTAATTTTCTTAATTTGTAAAAGGCATTACATGAGTATCAATATTAGCAATCTGAAACAAAAAAATTCAGTGCAAATGTCCAAGTAGTCGTAGTAGGAAGAACTTGTCAATTCCGAAATCGACAATACGAGTGTGAACGTTCTCGTTTTAGGTGTCTGTACCCTCTAGCATGTTTTAGTAAAAGTCTACTTTTGAGCTACTACTTAGCTTAGTTAATTCGTAAAAATAACAGACAAAAAAAAGTCATTAATTTATTTTTAAATACCCAACATGAATTTTCACCTACTTCTGAATTGCACTGGACCATAATCTTCCACAGACATGACTTAGGTCATAACAATTAGTTTTAACCATAAAAACGCAATTTTTTGAATTAGGCACTTACGGTCTTGTTCCCTGCAATATATATTTATAATACCTATAGTAATATTTTTCAAGGATCTAAAACGATGGATGGATGAAAGTGTAAGTGGCGTTGTCTACATCTCATTTGGAACTGTAGTACCCATTGAATCACTTTCGACGACAACACTTTTAGCAATGTATAATTCATTTTCGAAAATTGCACCTACTAGAGTATTAATAAGGGTAACAGAAGACAAAAAACTTCCACCTGGACTTCCGAAGAATGTCAAGACTATGACCTGGATACCACAAATAGCTGTCCTGAGTAAATTATTAAGATTCAATTGTACTAATGATATGCTACTACTTTTGATTTTATCATGTTTTTGCTTTTTAATATTTCATTCTAACTGTTTTGATGTATTTTCATACTATTATTATTTAATGCTTATAATATAATAGGGCATAATAATACGAGATTGTTTATGACACATGGTGGTGTTGATGGTGTTGAGGAAGCAGTCAATTTTGGGATTCCTGTAATTGGCGTACCACTATTTTTCGATCAAATGAAAAACGTAAATATATTAGTCAGTAAAAAAATGGGTGTTCGATTGAACTATGATGAAATCACAGAAAATTCTTTGGATGTAGCATTAAGAAAAATACTAAAGGATTCCAATTACATGTAATATGAGACTCATTTCACACTAAATTCAAATAGAAGATATTAAAAAACTTGACTTTATGAATTATGGCTTAAAAAATTCAAAAAGAAGTGAATAATTTTTTTTTTACTGCAGAGAAGCTGCAAATTATCAGTCAAAACTATTTCGGGACCGTCCTTTCAGTGCTACGAAAACAGCTACATATTGGATAGAATACATTATAAGAAATGGTGCCCAATCTTTACGCTCACCCGCTCTCGATTTATATTGGTGGCAGGCAGAACTCTTGGATGTTTACGCATTTTTGTTGTTTTGTGTAATTTTAGTATTCTATGTAATATCAATAGTTTTTAAAATCTATCTTAAAAAGCTTTCCAAGAGAAGCCTCAAAATTCAATTAAAAAGAGACTAGAAAAATAAAAATTTTCTAATACCCGTAATACCTGTATAGACTTATCAATTCGTTATTATTTAAATGTAAATTATAATTTTAAATATACAGTTATGCATATCTATGGAAATATTGAGGTTTGACAATATGAAAATGCGTATCAACGAAAGAGGTCAGTGGAGTATGAAAATCATCTGTTGAAGAACTACACTTTTAATTTGAGAGTGTAGAGTAGCGGATCCGTTGATTTAGAATACGTGTTTTAAACGTTCATTACAACATGAATCAAGTTAAATATTTGATGATATTATTCATAATTCACATCTCAAAAACAGAAATTGATGCGTACAGGATTTTAGGTATCTTTGCTTGGGTCTTTAAATGTTATAATATGCTGTTTTAAAATTTGATGAAACGTGTAGCAGAAGAGGGCCTACATGTGAACATTATTTTAAACTATGTGTTGGTAAAACCTCCAAAAAATTATTAAACCATGCTTCATATAGCGAATCTGGACTTCGTTCGTCCTAAAACGCAGTTTGAATCGGTTGAAAAAACAAAAGATAACACAGACAACATGATTGGCTCCGCAAAAAACAGAATGTCTGTCTGTGCACATCTGTCTCATGAGAAGATGCAACACAAACTTCGGAACCCTTTCAAAAATCCGGCACATGATCTTCTTATCATAGAGGTAATCATTTTAAAATTTTATTTAAAATGAATTTATTGCTTTAATTAATTGCCGTCTCAAGAAAGAAAATTAAGAAAACATATGAAAGTTTTTTAGGGCGAAGGATTAGGTTGTTCATACGCCGTGAGTCCATTTTTTAATATACCTCTCATAACAATAACTGACAGTAAAGAATTCCCATGGATTTCAGGAACAGTTAAAAACCATTCATCTACAGCTTTTTTCCAACACATTTGCTAGGGAAAACTAAGATCAAAACATTTTCGGATAGTCTTTTAAACACCGTAAAAAGCTTCGTTGACACATACAGATATTGCTCTTTAACAGAAAAGCGATCTAAAATAATTCGAAAATATTTGAGGCCAGATCTCTCATCGGCTAAAGAGGCTCAAAATATAGTGGCTTTAAATATAATAAATACGCATTACAGCATACAAGGTATTAGACCAACGACGCCAGCTTTATTGAAACAGGAGGAATGCACCTAGAGGAGGAACATGACGATTTCACCACAGTATTACCAATATACTGACTGAAAAACTTTCTTATACAATGAACTATTTTTATGATAATTATTTGATAAGCTTTGTCTGAGGAACTCAAATAATGTATGGATGAAAGCAAAGATGGCGTAGTCTACTTTTCATAATGAACTGCATCTACAGTAGAATCATTTTCAAATGAGACACTATTGTCAATTTACTACTCATTTGCCCAATTTGCATCGACAAGATATTCAATTAAAACAACAGAAGAAAAAAGGATTCCACCTGGACGTCCAAAGAATGCCGAAACTATGACTGTGACGCCCACTTCCATTCGCCACGCCCATTGCTACTTCCGACTTATTTTAGAGTGCTTCTTAACCAGGCCCTGTTTAATTTTGTGTGAATACAAACTCAGCCGTAGACTAAGACATTCCGGCTTATGCTCAGCACCACAATTTAGACCATTATGCATTTAAAAATTTACCTGGATTCATCATTAACATAAATTTTTCAAGTCACAATAACAAACTCAGATTTATCAGCCACGGTGGGCTCCAGAGTGTTGAAGAAGCTATTTATTTTGCTAAGAAAAATATGTGTGTTAAATTAAATTACGTTGAAGTCACGAAACACACATTGGCTAAAGCACTAACAAAGATATTAAACGATACAAAATACAAGCAAATTTAAATATCATATTTTATTTTTTGAGTATGCTTCCGAAAATGTCACCAAAGAATATTGACTATTGTGATCTGTTATGACCTCCATTTCATATTGAATTTCAACCCATTTATGCGCACGTTAGTAAATCGTAGATTACGCATATAAATTATATCAGGTTTGTCTGTTTTATCCAACTCTATTCACTCAGCATTTTAACGAAAGCAGAATGGCAGATCGGAAGCACCGCACACAGGTGAAAGATTAAAAATGTGGCCAACCGATTACATTGTCATTCTTTCAATTTGCAAATGACAGATACGCAATTCAAACGCACTTGCTTTCTATCGGTCTTTTTTTTCTGGGTAACATTATAAAAATAATTAGATTAGCTAAATTACAAATTTCACGAATTCTTTTTATATATTTTTCATTTAATTAGTTACAATACAAAATTTTATTTTCTTCTTTAAATTACAGAATCCAATATTATATCATACCCTGAACTATAATTATTAACATTTGAAATTATATTTTCACATTTATTACGATTTTTCTTAATAGAGGACATTTCTGCTATTAGTCTTTCCAATTTGTAAGGTTTATGGTGTTGAACTGTAAAATTTTTCTTGTTAATTAGGTATTCAGTTCAACCTGGAGTTTGGCTATGACTTTATGATTCTTAGGGTTTTGTCTAAAATTATCATGGTGTTCTTCTATTCCAAAAACGGCCATCTACCAGTTTGACTAACGTAATACTTATCACAAATAAAGCATTAGATTTGATATACTACATCAGTAAGTTGAAGAATATCTAGAGAGTCTTTACCTAATTTTATAAATTTGTCAATTTTAAATCAAATCTAATATTCGTTGTGATATTGAAATCATTCAAAAATTTTTTAAATTTCAAACATAACTTTCCATGAAAAGAAATAGAAGCTAAAGGTTTTGATATAGAATTTCTAACAATTTTTATATTTGTTTGTTTAGAAAAAAAACTTCAATTGTTTCAATTTTGCTTCAATATGTGTTTTAATAAATTCTATTTGATAATTATTTAAATAATGAGCATTGAAATATCTTTATTTTTTTATGACATTGGATTCTAAATCTTGCAAAACTAAATTAGCTAATGCTGGTGAAATGGGAGAACCCGTAGGTTTTCTACGTATTTAACTATAAAAATTATTATTAAATTTGGAAAATATTAATTTTCTTAGAAATTTTATTCCTTTTTCAAATTTTTTTAGAGGGAAATCTGTAAAAAAATTTATGAATCCACCTACTTAGAATACTTTTAATCACTAAATCAAATGGAATATTAGCGAATAAAGATGACACATTTTTTAAAACCATAATGTAATCCGGTGAAATTATTTTTTTTATTACTGTATTTTTAAATCCGAGACAAGCTTTTTACTGCACATTTTGGTACTATTAAAGCATTTCTAAAAATATTCTTAAATAGATTAGCCAGTTTGTATTTCGAATTTTTAACAAAATAATCGAATGTGCGACCAAAATGATAATTTTTATTATACAAGATAAATCATCTGCTTAAATTTGAACAAATTTTTAAAAAATAAACATGAATTTTTAAATTACAAGGAATGAACTTTCAACTAAAAATAGAGTAGTTAAATTTTCTGACAAAAAATGCATTTTGAACCAAAAAAGCAAACTCCAAAAAGACGATTCAATTTTTTACATAAATTGTTTAATTGTGAACAAAATAAATTATTTTTTTTTTACAAAATAGTTGAATTGTCAAACAAAAAATATTACTTTCTACCAAGATGATTTTTCACCAAGAAATAAAATTTTTTTACCATATAGCTGAATTTTCTATCCAAAGACGAATTTTTAACCAGTTGAATTCAAATGAAAGAGACGAATTTAAACAAAATAGTTGAATCCGCAACTAAAATTATGAATTTTGAACAAAAGAGATAAGCGTCTTTCCTGAATCGACGTATTTAAATAATATTAAGTGTTTTTCAAAAAATCACTTAAATTTTTGAAATAAATAATTGAAGTGTAAACCAAATAATTCACTTTTTTCACAAAAAATAAATTTTTAATCCAAAAGGACGAATTTTCATCAAAAGAGTTGCATTTTTGACAAACAAAGATGATTACAACAAAATAGTGTCATTTTTAGTGATAGTGAAAATATTTAAAAATTGTTGAATTTAAAAAAAAATAGCTAAATTTTTAATGAAGAAGATTAATATTGTACCAAACAAAGAATTTTCAACCAATTCATTTTAACTAAAAAGGACGACTTTTTAACAAAACAGTTGAATCCTCAACCCAAATGATAAATTTCCAACAAAAAACATTCGTTTTATATCCATACTTAACAAATTAAAAAAAAAAACATTATTTTTCTACAAAATAGTTGAATTCTCAAATTATAAAGGATAAATTTTGAACCAAAAATTAGATAGTTGAATTTCCAGCTCAAAAAATTAATTTTTATCTGAAAAAATGAATTTTTAAACAAATAATTCAATTGTTAATCAAAAAATGTCTGGGTCTGCTTATTCCGACATTGCAAAATAAAGTACAAATTATATTTTTCATGATTTACTTAACATTTGTACTTCATTTTGTATTAATTTTCATTCTTATCTATCCTCAAAAATGTATCATTTTAATCAATTTATATTATTGCAATTCATAATATGCATTAATATTAAAACACATGTTTTTTTATTGTCTTGTTCTCATAATTCAAAAAAGTGCGCATCCTATAAATGAAAAAAATTTTTATTAATTAACATTTTATTGCATTTTGTCTCGTTTTTCCAAAAAATTTATTAGTCTATTTTCAATCTTTTGTTTTACGATAAAAAAATGCGTCTTACCAAAAAATAAATAATAAAAAATTTGTAGATCTTTTTTGGGTGATCAACTTTTGTCTATTAATTTTTTTTTATTTTGTGTCGCTTTTCCACACACAAAAAATGTATTGGTATTTTTTACGATTAATACAAAAACTACGCACACTATCAAAAATCGATTAATAAAATTTTTTAAGATCTTCTCTGGTTGCACAATGCTTGTCTATTCATCATTTTTCCTAGCTTTTGTCATTTTTCCAGAAATTTAATTTTTTTATTTTTATTTAATTTTGTACAAATAAAACAAAAACCACGCGTCATATCAAGAAGTAATTTTCAATAAATTTGTAAACATTTTTTTGTTGCGCAAGTTTTCTTTTATCTTTTTTTGTATCTTACAAAACGTGGACATTTGCAAAAAAGTGAGGGTGGTCAAATTTTATACAAATCTCTGATAAGAGACTCTGATTCTCTGATGAAAATGTAAAAAATATAAAATTTTTGTTTATTAATTTGAAATAATTCTTCAACGAATTTGTTTTAAACAGAAAAAAGCAACTTTATTATCATTGGCGATAGTTTTTTTATTATCTGCAGTATAAGTCAAACTAGTTTAATGTCGTCATCATTAAGATACCTATTTTTTGTATTGATCGTAAAAAATAACATTAAAAATAAAAAAATTAAATTTTCTAGAAACAACGCAAGGTTAAAAAAAATAATAGACGAAAGTTTCTCACAAAAATGGTCTGTAAATTTGTTATTAATCATCTTTTATGGAACATGTAGTTTTTTTTTTATCGTAAAAAGTAAAATTTAAAATTAAAAAATTTAATTTTTAGACTAACGATACATGCTACAAAAAAGATAATTAGATAATAATTGTGCACCTAGAAAAAATTTACAAATTTTTTATTATTTACTTTTTAACAGGGTAAGTGGTTTTTGCTTTGATCGTAAAAAAAAACATTACTCATTTTTTTTTTAATTGTGGAAAATCGACACAAGGTAAAAAAAAGATAAATAGACAAAAGTTGTTTACTTAAAAAAGGTCTACAAATTTTTTTTAAATTATTTTTTATTTAAATCGTGCAACTAACATAAAAAAATGCATTTTTTGGAAAAACGAAACGAGATACAAGAAAACGTTAATTACTAAAACTATTTTTTCATAGGATACGCACTTTTCTTAACTATAAAAACACGACAATGAAAATACATATGTTTCTAATGAGTTGTTATATAGTGAGTAGAATTTTCGACCACAAAGAAGACTTTCAAAAACTAGTTGAAGTTTCAAAATAATAATAAAATTTTAAACCAAATAGTTGAACTTTTAATCAAGTATAGTTCATTTTTTAAACAAAAAAGAGATGAATTCTCAACGACAGATTAAACATTTCGTATTTCAACAAAACAAGATTTAAAGTTTAAATAAACAAAATAAGGTTTATTTTCAGACAAGAAAGATGATTTTTTTACAATAAAGGATTAATTTTTAATCTTAAAAGATGAATTTCGAACAAGAATGTAATTTTGAATCAAGAGACATAAATTTTTAGTTTTTAGCCAAAAATAGAATTGTTACATTTTCATTTTGAAACATTAATTTTCAAAATAAGCGAATTTTTCACCAGTTGAAGAGAACTAAAAAACGTAAATTTGAACAAAATAGTTAAATTCACAGCCATTACTTTTCTACCCAGAAAGACGAATTTTTTTGCAAAAAACATGGATTTTCTTAAAAGGCACTTAAACTTTTCACCCAACACTATAAATTTTCAACAAAGAAAATTTATTTTCTAGAAAGCAGGTAATTTTTCAAATGAATAGTTCAACTTTCTACCAAAACAATTGAATTTTTAACTAAATGGTTGAATTTTCAACTAAAAAAGATAAGTTACCAACCAAAAATAAAATAGCTAAATATTTAGGTAAAAATTAATTTTTCACAAAAAAACAAAATTTTCAAATAATTCAATCAAAAAAAAAAAAAAAATTCCAACAAAATAGGTGAATCTACAGCCAAAAAGATAAATTTTTAAAATAGGAAATGAATTTTGCACCAAAAAAGACGAAGTTTTAACAAAAGAGATGAAGTTTCTATAAAACAGTTGAACTTTTCACCTGACACCAAATAGCTGAATTGTCCACCAAAATTAATAATAATATTGCATATAGTTTCAATCATCTTTCAAAAAACTCATATACTGTTTCTTAAAAAAGGCGTCAAGCTACAAAAAAAAAAATTTATTCTCTCTAAATTTCTTGGAGTAGAAACGCCACTCGAAGCTTGGAGTGAATACTCTACTCACTCCAAAAGAGTGAAGTGGTCACTCGACTAGAGTGAAGGGGTTCACTCAAAGCGCTGGAATGAACATTTTCACTCTAAATTTTGGAGTGAATATACACTTTATCCATTAAGAGTAAACTTTACACTCTAAAGCAGAGTGAAGAGATTTATCACCTCAAATATGAGTGATAGTCCACTACAATAGAGGTGAACTTGCATATTCCCCACCTAAATGAACATTTAGAAATAATGAAATTAAAAAATATTATAATTATATGATATAATATAATACTCTCTAAATTTCTTTGAGTGGAAATTTCACTCGAAGCTTGGAGTGAATTCTCTACTCACTCCAAAAGAGTGAAGTGGTCACTCGAATAGAGTGAAGGGGTTCACTCTAACCGCTGGAGTAAACATTCTCACTCTAAATTTTGGAGTGAATATCCGCTCTATCCATTAAGA
>JAUELO010000151.1:4221511-4235699 GCA_032357855.1 Amphibolips quercusostensackenii
TTTACGCTCACCCGCTCTCGATTTATATTGGTGGCAGGCAGAACTCTTGGATGTTTACGCATTTTTGTTGTTTTGTGGAATTTTAGTATTCTATGTTATAATAATAGTCTTTAAAATTGTATTTAAAAAGCTTTCCAGAAACAATCTCAAGCTTCAATTGAAAAGAGATTAGAAAAATAACAATTTCCTAATACCTGCAATATCTGTATAGACTTATCAATTTCTTATCATACAAATGTAAATTCAAATATCAAATATTCAGTTGTGCATATCTATAGAAGTATTGAGATTTGCCAATCTGTGGCTGCATATCAATGAAAGAGTTCAATGGAGTATGAAAATTATCTGTTGAAGAACTACACTTTAAATTTGAGAGTGTAGTGTAGCGGATCCGTTATTTTAAAATACGTGTTTTGAACGTTCATTACAACATGAATCAAGTTAAATATTTTATCACATTATTATTAATTTACTTCCTCAAAACAGAAATTGATGCGTACAGGATTTTAGGTATCTTTGCTTGGGCCTTTAAAAGTCATAATATGCTATTTCAAACCTTGATGAAAGGTTTAGCAAAAGAGGGACACCAAGTGGACATCATTTCACACTATGAGTTGGTAAACCCTCCTAAAAATTATAAAACCATACTCAATATAGCAAATCTAGACTTCGCACATTCTGAAACACAGTTTGAATCGGGTGAAAAAACAAAAGATAACACAGACGACATGATTGCCTTCGCAAAAAACGGAATGTCTGTCTGTGCACTACTGTCTCATGAGAAGATGCAACACATACTTCGAAACCCCCCAAAAAATCCGGCATATGATCTCCTTATCATAGAGGTAATTATTTTTAATACTTATTTGAAATGGATTTATTGCATATGATAATTTCTGTCTCAAGAAAGAAAATTGAAAAAGCATTTGAAAAATTTTTAGGGCGAGGGATTAGGTTGTTTATACGCCTTGAGTCCATTTTTCAATATACCTCTGATAACAATAACTGCCAGTAAAGAATTCCCATGGATCTCAGAAACAGTTGGAAATCCTTTATCTACAGCTTTTGTTTCAACACATTTGCTAGGGAAAACTGAGATCAAAACATTTTCAGATCGTCTTTTAAACACCGTAAAAAGCTTTGTTGACACATACAGATATTATTCTCTGACAGAGAAGCAAACTGAAATAATTCAAAAATATTTAAGGCCAGATCTTCCTTCGACTAAAGAGTCTGAAAAAATGGTGGCTTTAACTATAATAAATACACATCACAGCATACAAGGTATTAGACCAACGACACCAGCTTTTATTGAAGCAGGAGGACTGCACCTGGAGGGGGAACATGCCGATTTCACTACAGTATTACCAATATACAAATTAAAAAACTTTTTTGTGCAATAGACTATTTTTATAATAATTATTTAATGAAGTTTGTCGTAGGAACTCAAACAATGGATGGATGAAAGCAAAGATGGCGTGGTCTACTTCTCATTAGGAACTGCAGCTACACTAGAATCATTTTCAAATGAGACAGTATCATCCATTTTCAACTCATTCGCTATATTCGCACCGATAAGGTTTTTAATCAAAACAACAGAAGGAAAAAGCCTTCCACCTGGACTTCCGAAGAATGCCAAGACTATGACTTTTATTCCCCAAATAGCTGTTCTAAGTACATTTTTAATCTATAATGTTGAATTTATAATCTGGTGTTCAACCATAACTACCAAGTAAACTTTCCCTGACCACGCATAGAAATAACAAGCAATAACAATCTCATTAGTCACGCCTCCTGGTAACACTATTGCACTTCACCTTAGCAACCCACTTTCCTCAGGCACGCCTCTCAGCAACTAGAAACCCACGCCTACTCCCCATTACTACTCCGTATAACCACATCCACCTTCTTTAAAACTGCTTTTTAGCCACGCCCAAGAACTTGAAAAATAGATAAATCAAAGCAAAACTGTCATAGCGTACTTCTAATGCACTAGATTTACTTCCAAATAAGACTGTAATATCAATTCATTCCTTTTACGCCAAATTCGCAACGATGAGGCTTTTAGTCAAAAAAACAAAAGAAAAAAGTCATCCACCTGAAGTTCCAACGAATTTTAAAACTTTGACTTGGATTCCCTAATATCTGTTTAAGTAGATTTTTAATATTTAATATTAGATTTGTTACCACAATTACCACGACTATTTACTCTGACTACGCCCCCAAAAAAATTTCCTTACGACTTATATGACCCTACAAAATCTTTTAGTGACGCCTCTTAATGACGCTATTGACCCCTACCTTATCAACATACTTTCTGCAGGCGCTCCTTAATGACCGCAAAGCAACGCGCAACGCCCACTCTCCCTCACCACGCCCATTGCTATTCCCACCTTATTTAAGAGTGCTTCTTAGCCACGCCCTTTTCATTTTTTTTCGTAAACACAAACTCAGCCCTAGACTAAGCCATTCCAGTTTGCTTCAACCCACAATTTAAAACATTATGCTTTTTAAAGTTTGTTTCGAATAAGCAATAAAATCAATTTTATAGGTCACAATAACACACTCGGATTCATCAGTCACGGTGGACTCCACAGTGTTGAAGAAGCTATTTATTTTGCTATACCGGTCATTGGAGTTCCATTGTTTATTGATCAATTCCAAAACGTGGAGATATTAGTGAAGAAAAATATGTGTGTTAAAATAAATTACGATAAAATCACAAAACATACATTGACTGAAGCACTAACAAAGATTTTAAACGATACAAAATACAGGTAAATTTAAATATCATATTTAATTTTTTGAGTATACTTCCGAGAAGGTCACCAAAGAATATCGGCTTGACACTTGGCCCTGGGGTTCCTTTTGCATCTTAGCCGAAAGTTCTAAAAGTGTTTTGGACACAGGTTAGAAGAAATTAAGTTATTAGCAATTGTTGTAATCAAAAAATGTTGTTCTTCTTAAAAAAATTTAACTCACGCTTTTTTTGAGCGCCCAAAAAACACGCATTTTGTTTTAGGGCATTTCAAATCAGGAATCTTGAACAGGGAAGAGGAGTAAGTTGAAGTTGTGCGATGAACTAATTTTTCTTACCTTTCCAAGATCCCTGATAAAAAACGGCCAATAATACCAAAACAAAATTTTGTTGGGCCTCTGAAAAATGGATTTAGCGTGAGTTGATGAGAAAAATTAGGAAGAATTAAAACGGTTTTATAAGATTTCAGGAGATTTCATAGGATTTTTAAAGATTTGCGAGTATTGCAAAAGTTTTAGGTTATTTCAAAGGATTGCAATGTTCCCTTTGCCAGGCAGAAGAGGCGGGGCCTTTTTTTTCTAGTTAGGGGCAGGGGGCATATAGACTTATAACGTTGAATGGCACAATTTTTACGTAGTATAATAATATTATACTTATGAAAAAATTGCACATAAATAATATATAAACAATAAATAATAGATACAGGTATAAAATTTATATTGCCAAAGATTTCACAAAGACTTCAAAGATGGCATAAAGATTTCAATGATATTCCAAAGACTTAAAAAATTTTACAATTATGTTGCAAAGATTTTGGATAGATTTAGAAGATTTTAAAAAGATTTTACAAAGATTTGACAAAAGTTGCAATGATTTCTCAAAGATTAAAAAATTTTATAAACATTTCACAAAGATTTCAGAAAGGCATCAAAAAGATTTTTAAAGCTTGCAGAAAGGGTTGATAAAGATTTCACAAAGATTTCAATGATTTCCCAAACACTTGGAAAATTTCACAAATATTTTGCAAATATTTTGGATAGATTTAAAAGATTTTAAAAGAAGGATTTCACAAAGATTTCAGAAAAATTTCACAATGATTAAAATGATTTCCCAAAGATTAAAAAAATGTTACAAATATTTCGCAAAGATTTTAAGCAAATTCAAAAGATTTCACAAAGATTTTGAATATTTCGCAAAGATCTTGGATAGATTTAAAAGTTTGCGAAAGAAAAAATTTACAAAGATTTTAGAAAGCTTTCACAAAGATCAGAATAATTTCCCAGCAATTGAAAAATTTTTACGAATATTTCGCAAAGATTTCAGAAAGGCTTCACAAAGATTTATAATGCCTTTTGAAAGTTTTGACAAAAATTTCACAAAGATTTCAATGATTTGCCGAAAATTAAAAAATTACACAAATTTTCCACAAAGATTTTAGAAAGGCTTCGCAAAGATTTTTAAAACTTTCAGAAAAGTTTGATAAAGATTTCACAAACATTTTAATGATTTCCCAAATACTTGAAAAATTTTACAAATATTTTGCAAAGCTTTCGAATATGCGGAACAAGGATCTTACAACGATTTTAGAAATCTTTCACAAAGATCAAAATAATTTCTCAGAGATTGAAAAATTTTCACGAATATTTCGCAAAGATTTCAGGAAGACTTCACAAAGATATATAAAGCTTTCAGAAAGTTTTGACAAAGATTTCACAAAGATTTCCATGATTTCTCGAAGATTGAAAAATTTCACAAATTTTTCACAAAGATTTCAAAAAGGCTTCTTAAAGATTTTCTCAACTCTCAGAAAAGTTTAATAAAGATTTCACAAAGATTTTAATGATTTCCTAAAAATTTTAAAAATTTCACAAATATTTTGCAAAGATTCGGAATACATATTTAAAAGATTTTACGAAGATTTGGAATATTTCGCAAAGATTTTGGATAGATTTAAAATATTTCGAAAGAAGGATTTCACGAAGATTTCAGAAAAATTCCACAATGATTAAAATGATTTCCGATAGATTAAAAAATTTTTACAAAGATTCCACAAAGATATCAAACAGTTTTAAAACATTTTACAAAGATTTTGAATATTTCGCAAAGATTTCGGATAGATTCAAAAGATTGCAGGACAAGGATTTCACAAAGAGTTCAGAAAGCTTTCACAAAGATCAGAATAATTTCCCAGATTAAAAAATTTGACAAATATTTCGCAAAGATTTTAGAAAGGCTTTACCAAGATTTATAAAGCTTTCAGAAAGTTTTGACAAAGATTTCACAAAGATTCTAATGATTTCCCAGATACCTAAAAAATTTCACAAATATATTGCAAAGATTTCGAATATATTTGAAAGATTTCAAATAATTTTTAAAGATTTCGGATAGATTTAAAAGATTTTAAAAGAAGGATTTTACAAAGATTTCTGAAAGATTTTACAATGATTAAAATGATTTCCCAAAGATCAAAAAAATTTCACAAATATTTTGCAAAAATTTTTAATAGATTTAAAAGATTTCACAAAGATTTTAAATATTTTGCAAAGATTTCGGATAGATTCAAAAGATTGCGAAAGAAGGATTTAACAAAGATTTCAAAAAGCTTTTACAAAGATCAGAATAATTTCCCAGAGATTAAAAAATGTGTACAAATATTTCGCAAAGACTTTAGAAAGGCTTCACACAGATTTACAAAGCTCTTAAAAAGGTTTGACAAACATTTTACGAAGATTTTAATGATTCCCCAAAGACTAAAAAATTTCAAAAATATTTAACAAAGATTTTAGAAAGGCTTCACAAAAATTTTTAGAGCTTTCAGAAAGGTTTGATAAAGACTTCAATAATTTCCAAAATACTTGAAAAATTTTACAAATATTTTGCAAAGATTTCGAATATATTTGAAAAATTTCACAAAGATTTTGAATATTTTGCAAAGATTTTGGATAGATTTAAAAGATTGCGGAACGAGGATTTCACAAAGATTTCAAAAAGCTTTTAAAAAGATCAATATAATTTCCCAGAAATTAAAAAATTTTTACGAATATTTCGCAAAGATTTCAGGAAGGCTTCACAAAGATTTTAAAAGCTTTCAGAAAGTTTTGACAAAGATTTCAATAATTTCTAAAAGGTTGAAAAATTTCACAAATTTTTCACAAAGATTTTGGAAGCTTTCAGAAAGGTTTGATAAAGATTTCACAAAGATTTTAATGATTTCCTAAATACTTAAAAAAATTCCACAAATATTTCACAAAGATTTCGAATATATTTGAAAAATTTTACAAAGATTTAAAATATTTCGCCCAAATTTCGGATAGATTTAAAAGATTTTGAACAAAAGATACAAAGTTTTCAAAAAAATACCACAATAATTAAAATGATTTTCCAAAGAATAATAAAAATTTACAAAGATTTTAGAAAGCTTTCCAAAAGATCAAAATAATTTCCCAGAGATTAAAATATGTTTACAAAAATTTCGCAAAGACTTTAGAAAGGCTTCACAAAGATTTTTAAAGCTCTTAGAAAGGTTTGACAAAGATTTCACAAATATGTCAATGATTTCCTAAATACCAAAAAATTTTACAAATATTTTACAAAGATTTCAGAAAGCCTTCACAAAAATTTTCAGAGCTTTCAGAAAGGTTTGATGAAGATTTCAATGATTTGCCAAAGATTTAAAAAATTTCACAAATATTTCACAAAGATTTCGAATAGATTCAAAAGATTTCACAAACATTTTAAATATTCCGCAAAGATTTCGAATAAATTTAGAAGATTTTAGGTGAAGGATTTTACAGTGGTTTCAGAAAGTTTTCATTAAGATTTTACAGAGATTTTAAAGATTTCCCAAAAAGTTAAAAAAAATGAAACAAATATTTCGCAAAGATTTCGAATATATTTAAAAGATTTTGGAAATATTTTGTATAGATTTAAAAGAATTCGGAAAAATGGTTTCACAAAGATTTCAGAAAGATTTCATAAAGATTAGAATGACTTCCCAAAGATTTGAAAAATTTCACAAATAACTTGCGAAGATTTTAGAAAGATTTCACAAAGATTTCCAAAGCTTTTAGAAAGGTTTCACAAAGATTGTACAAAGCTTTTAATAATTTTTCAAAAATTTCACAGACTGATGATTTTCCAGAGATTTCGCAAAGATCAGAATTATTTCCCAGAGATTAAAAAAATTTCACAAATATTAAGCAAAGATTTCAGAAAGGCTTCACAAAGATTTTTAAAGCTTCCAAAAAGGTTTGACCAAGATTTTACAAAGATTTCAATGATTTCCCAAAGATAAAAAAATTTCACAAATATTTTACAAAGATTTCAGAAAGGCTTCACAAAGATTTTTAAAAATTTTAGAAAGGTTTGATAAAGATATCACAAAGATTTTAATAATTTAACAAATACTTTAAAAAATTCCACCAAAAATTTTTAAAAAAGATTTCGAATATATTTGAAAGATTTTACAAAGATTTTAAATATTCGGCGAAGAGTTTAGATAAATTTAAAATATTTTGAAAGAAGGATTTCACAAAGATTTTGGAAAGATTGCACAATGATTGAAACGATTTACCGAAGATTGAAAAAATTTCACAAAAAATTTTGCAAAGGTTTCAAATAGATTTATAAGATTTTACAAAGATTTTGAATATTTCGCAAAGATTTCGGATAGATTCAAAAGATTGAAAAAGAAGGATTTCACTAAGATTTTAGAAAGCTTTCACAAAGATCAAAATCATTTGCCAGAGATTTAAAAAAAAATCAAATATGTAGCAGAGATTTCAGAAAGGCTTTACTAAGATTTTTTAAGCTTTCAGAAAGGTTTGACAAATATTTCACAAAGATTCTAATGATTTCCCAAAGATCAATAAATTACACAAATATTTCACAAAGATTTCATAAAGGCTTCACAAAGATTTTCAAAGCTTTTAGAAAGGCTTGATAAACATTTCACAAAGATTTCAATAATTTACCAAAAACTAAAAAAATTTCACAAATATTTTAAAAAGATTTCGAAAATATTTAAAAGATTTTACAGAGATTTTAAATATTTTGCAAAGATTGTGGATAGATTTAAATATTTTAAAGAAAGGATTTCACAAAGATTTCAGAAAACTTTCACAAAGATCAGAATGATTTCTTAAAGATCAATAAATTTCACAAATATTTCAATAAGATTTCATAAAGGCTTCACAAAGATTTTTAAAGCATTTAGAAAGGTTTGATAAACATTTCACAAAGATTTTAATGATTCACTAAATACTGAAAAAAATTCACAAATATTTCAAAAAGATTTCAAAAATATTTGAAAGATTTCACAAAAATTTTTAATATTTCGCAAAGATTTTTAATAGATTTAAAAAATTTCAAAGGAAGGATTTTACAAAAATTTCAGAAAGCTTTTACAAAGATCAGAATACTTTCCCAGAGATTAAAGAATTCTAACGAATATTTCGCAAATATTTCGAATAGATTTAAAATATTTTGAAAGAAGGATTTCACAAAGCTTTTAGAAAGTTTTCATAAAAATTAGAATAATTTTTCAAAGACTGAAAATTTCACAAATATTTCGCAAATATTTTAGAAAGATCTTACAAAGATTTTCAAAGGTTTCAGAATGGTTTTAAAAAGATTTTACAGAGATTTTAAAGATTTTCTAAAGATATAAAAAATTTTTAAAATATTTCGCAAAGATTTTGAATATATTTAAAAGGTTTCGCAAATATTTTAGATAGATTTGAAAGATTTCAAAAAAAGAATTTTACAAAGATTTCAGAAAGATTGCACAAAGTTTAGAATAACTTCCCAAAGATTAGAAAAATTTTACAAAGAACTCGCGAAGATTTTAGAAAGATTTCACAAAGATTTCTAAAGCTTTCAGAAAGGTAAACAAAGATTTTACAAAGCTTTCAATAATTTTCTAAAGATTTCACAGACAGTAATGATTTCCTAAAAATTTCGCAAAAATTCAAAAAAGATTTCAATGATCTCTCAAAGATTTCAGATAAATTTCAATAATTTACTAAGGAATTCACAAAGATTTTGATAATTGCCCAAAGATTTCATATATTTTGCAAAGATTTCCAAAGAGTTTATAGAGATTTAAATGATTTCCTAAAGGTTTTTAAGATTTCACAAAGATTTTAAATATTTCTTAAAAATTTCAGATATTTTTCAAAGATTGTTAATAGATTTAAAAAATTTCAAAAAGATTTCACAAAGATTTCAGAAATATTTCCTAAAGATTTAAAAATTATAACAAATATTTTGCAAAGACTTCAGATGATTTTAAGGATTTCACTAAGAATTCAATGATTTCTCAAAGCTTTCAATATTTTTATAAATATTCAAATATTTCAACTATTTCGTAAAGATTTTACAAAGATTTTAATAACTACACAAATATTATGAAATATTTCAAAATTTCCTATAATATTACGCAAAAATGTACAAAGATTTCAGAAAGATTTTACCAAGATTTCCATGATTTTTTAAAGATTTCAAAGACTTCACAAATATTTTAAATATTTGAGATAGATTATAAAAATTGCACAAAGATTTTAATGATTTTATTAATATTTTGAAGGTTTCACAAAGATTTCCGATATAGTTGCAAGATTTCACTGAGATTTTAATGATTTTTTATAGGTTTTAATGATTTCACAAACATAATTGAATATTTCGCGAAGATTTCCACAGATTTCTGTAAGATCTTAAAGATTTCACAAAGATTTCAAATCTTCGCGAATATTTATAATTGATTTCAAAGATTGTACAAATATTTGAATGACTTTTCAAAGATTTTAAAAAGACTTTAATGGTTTTTCAACAATTTCAACAATTTCACAAATATTGTCAAAAATTTCAAAAATATTTGTAATATTGCGCAGAGATTGCCAAAGATTTTAAAGATTTCACAAAGATTTTAAAAATTTCAAAAAGATTTTTAATATTTCGCAAATATTTCACTAAGTATTTAAACGAATGCGAAATGACAGATTGAAAACACCGCACAGAGGTGACAGATTAAAAATGCAGTCAACCGATTAAATTTTCATTCCTTAAATCTGCAAATGACAGATACTGACCCCGTGAAACCCCATTAACATAAATCCCCTTAACCCCATACTAAGGGGTAAAGACAGACACATATAATAGTTATTTATTACTTAATTTAATATTTAACATCAGGATATAGCAAAGAAGGAGTCAGATATTAAACTATTTATACATTTAATTTATAATTTTAAATTTTCTTCAGTTGTTTTCTTTATTTACTACAGAGAAGCTGCAAAATATCATTCACGCCTTTTTCGAGACAGACCAATGAGCCCAATGAAAACGGCTATCTTTTGGATAGAATATGTGATAAGAAATGGTGCAGGGCCTTTAAGATCACCAGCATTGGACCTTTACTGGTGGCAACAGGAATTGTTAGATGTATACGGATTTTTATTACTTTGTTTTTTATTACCATTTTATTTTATTTTTATTTGCGTGAAATTTATTGTTAAAAAGCATTCTGCTAAATATGCCAAGTTAGACTTAAAGAGAGACTAATTAAGCTTTATATCTATTGTTTAGTCAAAACTACATAAAATGTAATTTAAATAAACAAAAAAATAAGTATAAAACTTCTTATCCTTAGAGTACTTGACTGAAGACGAATCTACTTATTACTCTTTTAATAAAAAATTTTTAAAAAAATTTAAAGAAAATTTACTAATTACGCTACTTTAATATTATTATTTAGGGATCTTTCACATATCACACAAAAAAAATGTTATAGTTTTATTTTTAACCGAATAGTTGAATTTTCGAACCGGAAAGTTGAATTTTTGAAAATAAAGTTGATTTTCAGCTAAGAGAGATAAATTTTCAACAAAGTAAGATGACTTTTCTGCAATAAAAGATAAATTTTTTATCAAACAGGACTAATTTTCAGCAAAGCAGTAGAATTTTTTGCAAACAAAGATGACTAACATAATTGTTACATTTTTAACAATATAATTAACATTTAAACAAAATAGCCTAATTTTTCCCAAAATAGCTAAATTTTTAATTAAGAAGATTAATATTCTACGAAAAAAAGAATTTTTAACCTGTTGAAATCAACTAAAAAAGACGAATTTCTAACAAGATAGTTGTATCAACCAAAATGATGAATTTTTAACAGTCATGATTAATTTTTTATCCAATTCGACAAAACAAGAAAACAAAAAACATTAATTTTTTTCAAAACAGTCAAATTTTCAATTTATAAACGATAAATTTTTATTCAAAAATGACAAAATTTCATCAAAAGAGTTGAATTTTTATCAAAGAAAAATGACTTCAATAAAATAATTGCATTTTCAACAATTTAATTAAAATTTGAGGAAAATTGTTAAATTTTTTACAAGATAATAAAATTTTTACCAAATAGCTAAATTTTCCACTAAAAGATAAAATTTCAATAAATTGAAATCAACTAAAAAAGACGAATTTAAACAAAATAGTTAAATCCTCAACAAAAATGTTGAATTTTCAACAGTCAAGATTAATTTTCTATCCAATTCGACAAATTAAAAAAAAAATAAAACATTAATTTTCTTTAAAACAGTCGAATTTTTAATTTATAAACGATAAATTTTTAGTCAAAAATGACAAAATTTCATCAAAAGAGTTGAATTTTTGTCAAAGAAAGATGACTACAATAAAATAATTGCATTTTCAACAATTTAATTAAAATTTAAGGAAAATTGTTTAATTTTTTACAAGATAATTAAATTTCTACCAAATAGATAAATTTTCTACTGAAAGATAAAATTTCAATAAGTTGAAATCAACTAAAAAAGACGAATTTAAACAAAATAGTTAAATCCTCAACCAAAATTATGAATTTTCAACAAGAGAGAATTATTTTTTGCCCAAGTCGACAATTTTACGAAAAATATAAATTTTCTACATAATACTTGTGTTTCAAATTTATAAAGGATTAATTTTCAATCAAAAATGGGATCGTTAAATTTTCAGATGAAAAAATTCGTTTTTAACTAGAAAGAAAATTTCTAAAAAAATTAGTTTAATTTTTAAAATAAATAGTCGAATTTCGAACCAAATAATTTATTTCTCTTGGGATAAAAATAAACTTTTAATACAAAAGGCAGAATTTTCATCCAAAGAGTTCAATTTTTGACAAACAAAGATGAATTTAACAAAATAGTTGCATTTTCATCAATTGATTTTTAATTTAGAATATTATTAAAAAAAAAAAAAGGAAAAGTTACATTTTTCTTTTAGAAAATTAATTCTGAACCAAAAAAAATTTATAGCAAAGTAGTTAAATTTTCAACCACAGAAATAAGCTTTCAACTAAAATGATGAAACATCAAAAAAAATAAATTTTTGAAACAGGAGGTTAACATTCAACCAAGTACTTGAATTTTCAAGAAAAAAAAATAAGTTTTTTACTAAAAGGATAATTTTTTTTAAAAAGACAAATTGTTGACAAAGTACATTAATTTTCAGCCAAGTAATGTATTTTCAACTGTAAAAGATGAATTGTTAAACAAATGATTGAATTTTTAACTTAAAAAGATACATTTTTTCAAAAAATGTAAAAAATTGAATTTTCTGTAGAAAAAAATAATTTTCAACCAGAAATAAAATAAATTTTAACAAAATAGTTAAATTGTCAATTAGATACACCAAAGAGATGAATTTTTCACAAAAAAAAATTGAATCTGAACAAATTAGTTTATTTTTGCAATTTTAAATTGCAGAATATTTCAGGAAAATATATTTAAATTAAAAAAAATTTAGATTAAACAATTTAAAATTAGACAATTTGAAAGAAACATTTTTAAAAATCTAAAAATTTTTAAAAGAAAATTATTTAAATTAATTGTTTTATACTCTCAACTAAAAAAAATAACAAATTCCCTTTTGTCATTCTAAGCTTGATGTTGAAAATAAAAAATTCCCCCTTTGAACCCATAAAAAAATTTAAACCCATAATTGCCTCTTTTGCAACTTAATAAAAAAGTTAAAAATAAAACATTGTGGACTCAAAAAAAAAAATTGGAAATTAAAAATTTGCCCCTTTTTATCTTGAGAAAAATTTGAAAATTACAGAATTTTTTCCCCTTTAATTCAATAAAAATGCTAAAAATACAAAATTTTCCTATTTGAATTCATAACTAAATTAAAAACAAAAATTTCCTCTTCCCATTCAGGAACAAATTAAATACCATGATTTTCTCCCTTCCAACTAAATAAAAAAAATTTTCTTTTCCGATTCAGAAAAATATTAAAAATAATACTTAAGAAAAATAATTATCAAAATTTATACAATAAAAAACTACCTTCTTTCATTCAGAAAAAAGAATACAATACATAATTTCCTCCTTTTAATGTCAATAAAGAGGCTCAATAAAAAAAAAATTAATAAAAAATTTAATTTGCAGTTAAGTATCTAATACTTCAAAAACATTTTCAATGTTTTAAGTTTAATTTTTTTTTATTTTTATAACCTGGAAAAATGTTTTTCGACCAGAAAAAAATCCAAATTTTGTTTTTAATTTGGTCCCTGAAAGAGGGATTGTTCGTCTTTCCTATAATAAATCCATCAACCGATATTTTATCAATTTTATTTATTAAATCAATTTCAATTGTTTCACAAATATTTAAAACACTCAATATTTTAAGATTTTGTTGTTATGTTTCTTAAATTTTTTATGTTTCTAATATTAGAAAATGAAAATCCAGGCAGTTGAACATAATTTAAATAATAAAAGCACTTGCTAAAATTAAACTTTTGTATTTTTTTGTAAAGTTCAAATGCAGACTATTTTAAAAAATTTTCTATAGAAACGTGGTTTCCTAAGAAGGGCATTTTTTTTAAATTATAAAAATAATTTTACCTAATACTTAAAATCAATAAATTTTATTTAAAATTCATTATCTAAACATTTGTGTTTGCATCCTTTGTTAAATAACTTATTGTTAAAGCACAAATAACAAATGACCAAATCGGCAAAAAATGGCTTGTTCTTAACCGTTAATTGTAATTTTCTCCGATGACAACGCAGAATAATTATATTATGTAAATTTACCTTTAGATATAAAAAATAACGTGCACTATCTCCCCCTTGAAATATTAATTCATGACTTGCATGCATATCTCTAGAATTATTAAAATTCGCCATTGTCTGCAATACACGGCATCCTATTCGAAGTCCAGTATTGAGCAGTTTACTTTGAAGAAAATACCTATTTTCATTGTGAAATTACCAACAAAGATGAATTACATCCGGTATTTCGTGACACTATTAATATTGTTCCTCATAACAGAAATCACTGGATACAAAATCCTTGGTGTATTTCCGGTTGGATACATAAGTCATAACATTTTATTTCAATCATTGATGAAGGGTTTGGCTAAACGGG
>JAUELO010000151.1:4262621-4278183 GCA_032357855.1 Amphibolips quercusostensackenii
TTTATTTTTTTTAATATCTTTGGCTATTTTTGACCCCCCCCCCCCCCCCAAGGAAAAGGGTAATGATGGAGGAATAAATTCTTTAAAATAAAATTAATGTAAACACCACATTAAATACAATATGAACACTTTAAATTCCTAAGATTTTAAGTTGAAATGAATATTGAATTTTCAAAAAACAAGATTAATTTTCTAACAAAAAAGACGAATTTTTAACAAAATTGATGAATTTTCAACTTATAAAGGATGAATTTCTAACAAAAAATAGAATTGTGCAATTTTCAGGTTTGGAAAATTAATTTTTAACCAAAAAATAAAACCTGATTTTTAACAAAAAAGTTTAATTTTAAACTAAGGAGGTGAATGTTTAAAAAATAGGAATTTTTAACCAAATAGTTAAATTTTTAACCAAACAGATGAATTCTCCAGCAGAAATATCAACATTTTTTTCAAAAAACACGAAAATTTAACAAAATACTTACAATTTTAACAGTCATGTTGAATTTTAAAGCCAAAAAAAGGAACTATCTAAAGAACGGTTGAATTTTTTACCGGAAAATATGATTTTTCAAAGAAAGGAGTTAATTTGTTACCAAAAAGTTAAATTTTTATTATAATAAATTATTTTTTTAATAAAAAATGAATATAATTAAAAAATATAAATTTTTGACAAAAAAGTTCATTTTTAACTGAATTTGCACCTAAAACTGGAATTGTTATATTGTTAGTTGAAAAAATTAATTTTCAGACAAAAAATAAGAGATTTTCAACAAAATACTTATATTTTCAACAAAAGAGATGAATTTTTCACTGTAATGAGGAATCATAAATAAATGAATTTTCAACAATAAATTTTAACCCAAAAAGTTATTTTTGAACCCGGAAGATAAATTTTCTCAAAACAGCGTAGTTCAACAATAAAGGTAAATATTTTTACTAGAAGATAGGACGATTTATCTACAAAAAAGTAAAAGTTTTAAACCGAAAGTACGGTTTTTTAAATAAAAAAGTCAATTTTTTACAAAAAAGTTAAATTTTATAAAAATACTTGAATTACAACAACAAATTTTATTTTACACAGAAAAAAACTTACTTTTCAATAAAACATATCAATTTTTAACCAAAAATTCGGAGTAATTTACATAAGCAAATTAAAGATTTGCAACTATTTTGTTAAACATTTATTGTCTTTTGTTGTAGAAAATTAATTTTACTACCTAGAAGCTTTACGATCCATTTTTCAATAAAAATTGATACTTTTTAGTTAAAAATTCATGTTTTTTGTTGAAAATTTGTCTTTTTCGGTAAAAAAATAATCTTTGTTTAAGGTTTATGATTTTACTCGGAAATTTAAATATTTAGTAAGAAATAAATCTACCTTGCAGAAAATTCAACAGTTTTGTTTAAAATTTATTTTTTGATTAAATATTAAACTATTTTGTTAAAAATTCTTCTTTTTCTGTTCAGAATTTGACTATTTTGTTAAAAAATGCATTTTTTTGCTTCAAATTTAAGCTATATTGTTTAAAATTTGTTGAACATTAAGTTTTTTCATAGATGATTTAACTATTTCATTTTTAGTAGAAAATGTATTATTTTGTCTTCAGAAATGTATCATTTTCAGTTTATAATGTATTATTTTTAGTTCAAAATTTAACTACTCTGGTTAAAAAATTATATATTTTATTCAAAATACGTCTTACTTCGTAAATAATTTATCGTGGAAAATTTTCTTTGTAAAAAATTAAACAATTTTTTTTAAATGTAATTTTTTTTGGTTGAAGATTCTTCATTTTAGATGAAAACTATTTCTTCAGTTGAAAATTTAATTACATCTTTAATAAAAAGTTTTTTTTTTAATCAAACATTAATTTTTTGTAACTAAAAATTTAACTAATTTATTTTTCGCGAAATGATTTTTTTTCAGTTGTAAATTCTTGTATTTTTTTTATTTTGTTTTTTTTTGTAGAAAGTTAACATTTTTGCTTCAAAATTCAACTTTTTGGTTGTAAACTAAACTGTGTTGTAAACTCAACTTTTTGTTTCGAAAATCATATACTCTGTTAAAAATACGTCTTACTTGGCAAAAAATTAATATTATTTTTTTAAATGTCATATTTTTAGTTGACAATCAAATTATTTGGCTAAAAATTTATGTATTTTGTTAAAAATTGTACTTTTTAGGTAGAAAATAAATCTAATTTTTTTCGTATGCATGTTTTTGGTTGAAAATTAAGCAATTTAGTTGAAAATTTATCTGCTTTGTTGAAACTTAACCAATTTTGTTAAAATTTATACTTTTTGGCATAAAAGTCAACCGTTTTGATAAATATTCGTTTTTTTTTAAGATTCAACTACTTTGTGGAAAATTTGTCTTTTTTAATTTTTAACGGTTTTTTATTTTTAATTAAAATCTTTTTTGGTTAAAATACAAAATATTATATTTTTCCTTGAATTTTTAGTTAAAAATTATTTCTTATGGCTTCATTTATGGCTGAAAATTGATCGTTTTTAGTGAAAAATTCAACAATTTGGTTAAACAACAATTTGTTTGTTAATAATTAAACTATTTTTAAAATTCAATCGGCTTTGTTGTAATTTAAAAAATGTTGTTAAAAAGTATCCTTTTTGTTTGAAAAGTTATCCGTTTTTTAAAAATTCGTCTTTTTGGTTGGAAAGTGAATTATTTTGTTCAAAAATTTAACTATTTTGTTAATAGTCTTTTTTTAATTTGTTTTTTATTTGGTTTAAAATTCATGAGATTGTGAAGAATTATCTACAGAACAGTTGAAATTTTAACTCGCAAATATTATTTTTCAATAAAAAAGTTGATTTTCTGCCATAAGGTGATATTTTTATGAAGATAGTTAAATTTTCAACCAAATAGTTGAATTTTAACAGAAATATCAATTTTTAACAAAAAAGTTAATTCCCAACCGAATTTTCACTCAAAAATGGAGTCGTTTTATTGTTAGTAAACAAAATTTTTTCCAACCAAAAAAGAAGAGGATTCAAAGAAAATAGTTATATTTTTAACTAAACAGACAATTTTCAACTAAAATAAAGAATCATGCAAAAAAATGGCTTTTCATCAATAGATTTTAACTCAAAAGATGATTTTTGAACCCGAAAGATCAATTTTCTAAAAATGGAATAGTTAAATTTAAACCAAAAATATAAGAATTTGTAACAGAACAGTAAATTTTCAACTAAATAATTTAAATTTTTTACCAAATTGTTGAATCATGAGCCAAATTAGATTACTTTAGATCCAAACATTTGAATTTTTAACCAAAAAGTAGGAATTTTTATCCAAGAAGATTAATTTTCGACCCAAAAAGACTAAAAACGAGAAATCAGAAAAACAGCTGAGGAAAAGGATTTCTTAAGAAAACTGTTACATTTTCTACATAAGTGATACATTTTTAACCAAAAGATTAAATTTAAAATAAAATAAATTTCCAACAAAGCAGTTTATCCCAGGAGGTGATTTTTGAACCCGGAAAATCACTTTTCTTATATTTGTAGTTGAACTATCAACTAAAAAACATGAATTTTTAACCAAATAGTTTAATTTTCAACTCAAGTATTTATTGTTTTTATCCACCTTATAAAATTTTAGAAATTTGTTTTTTATAATAAAATTTTTTTCATCAACATAATTCAAAGTTAATGCAATAATATAAGAGATTTCTTGGTTCGAGACGAATCCATAGACCTATGATATTGACACATTTTATTAAAAAGTAAGGAAGTTATGATCATTTATATTATATTTAAAATTGATTTTTATAGTAAAAATGTTCATATTCTCATAATTTAAAGTTGATGCAAAAATAGAAAAGATATGTTCATTCGAGACAAATCGATTGACCTATAATATTAATAAATAATATTGCAGAATAAGAAAGCTATCATAATGCATAATATTGAAAAAACGGTTTTTTGGAGTAAAACTTTTTTATTAACATGATTTTAAATTAATTAAGGAATAAGGAAAGATTTCTTAATTTACGACGAATCGATAGACCTATGATAATAATACATTCAATTAAAAAGTAAGAAAGTTACGGTCATTCATATTGTATTAAAAATCGATTTTTATAAAAAAAAATTTCATATTCTCATAATTTAAAGTTGATGCAAGAATACAAAAGATGTGTTCATGTGAGACGAATCAATTGACCTATAATATTGATAAATATTACTGAAGAATAAGAAAGCTATGATAATGCATAATATTAAAAAAATGGTTTTTTAGAGTAAAACTTTTTTTATTAACATGATTCAAAATTTATTCAAGGATAAAAAAGATTTCTTAGTTCGAGACGAATCGATAGACCTATGATATTAATACATTCAATTAAAATGTAAGGAAGTTATGGTCATTTATATTATATTAAAAATCGATTTTTATAGGTAGAAAAAATTTTTATATTCTCATAATTTAAAGTTGATGCAAAAATAGAAAAGATGTGTTCATGTGCGACGAATTGATTGACCCATAATATTGATAAATATTACTGAAGAATAAAAAAGCTATAATAATGCATACTATTAAAAAAAAAAGTTTTTTAGAGTAATACTTTTTTTATTAATATGATTCAAAATTAATTTAAAAATAAAAAAGATTTCTTAGTTCGAGACGAATCGTTAGACCTAGATATTAATACATTCAATTAAAAAGTAAGGAATTTATGGTCATTTATATTACATTAAAAATCGATTTTTATAGAAAAAATTTTCATATTTTCATAATTTAAAGTTGATGCAAGAATAGAAAAGATGTGTTCATGTGAGACGAATCAATTGACCAATAATATTGATAAATATTACTGAAGAATAATCAAGCTATGATAATGCATAATATTAAAATAACGTTTTTTTATGGGACTTTTTTTATCACATGATTCAAAATAAATTTAAGAATAAAAAAGATTTCTTGGTGCAAGACGAATCGATAGACCTATAATATTAATACATTTTATTAAAATGTAAGGAAGTTATGGTCATTTATATTATATTAAAAATCGATTTTTATAGTGAAAATTTTTATATCCTCCTAATTTGAAGTTAAAGCAAGGATAGAAAAGATGTGTTTATGTGAGACGAATCGATTGACCTACAATATTGATAAATATTATCAAAGAATAAGAAAGCTATGATATTGCATAATATTTGAAAAAAGTTTTTTTACAGTAAAACTTTTTTTATTGACATTATTTAAAATAATTTTAAGCATAAAAAAGATTTCTTGGTTCGAGACGAATCGATAGACCTATGATATTAATACATTTATTTAAAAAGTATCGAAGTTATGGTCATTTATATTATATTGAGAATCGATTTTTATAGAAAAAATTTTCATATTCTCGTAATTTAAAGTTGATGCAAGAATAGAAAAGATGTGTTCATGTGAGACGAATCGTTCGACCTATAATGTTGACACATTTAATTGAAGAGTAGGAAAGTGTAGGTAATGCGTACAATTTGAAAATACGGTTTCTTAGAGTAAAACTTTTATCTTTAACATAATTCAAAGGTGATGTAAAAACATGAAAGATTACTTGGTTCGAGAGGAATTGATTGACCTAAATAATAATAATACATTTTATTAAAGAGTAAGACAGTTATCACTTTTTACATTATATTAAAAATCGATTTTTATAGAAAAAATTTTTATATTCTCGTAATTCAAAGTTGATGCAAGAATAGAAAAGATGTGTTTATGTGAGACGAATCGATTGACCCACAATATTGATAAATAATATTGAAGAATAAGAAAGCTATGATAATGCATAATATTTGAAAAACCCGTTTTTTACAGTAAAACTTTTTTTGTTAACATAATTCAAAATTAATTTAAGAATGAAAAAGGTTTCTTGGTTCGAAACAAATCAATAGACCTAATTAATAAATTTTATCAAAAAGTAAGAAAGTTATGGTCATTTATATTGTATTAAAACTCGATTTTTATAGTTGAAATGTTTATATTCTCATAATTTGAAGTTGATGCAAGAATAGAAAGGATATTTTTATTCAAGACAAATCACTTGACCTATAATATTAATAAATTTTGTTAAAAAGTAAAGAAGTTATGCTCATTCGTAATATTTGAAACATCTGTTTTCAACAGAAAAATATTTCTTATCAACATAATTTAAAAATGATGTACAAATAGAAAAGATTTTTGATCATAAATTTTCAAATAAAATAATGATGATAATTTTTGTAAAAAAATCATTGAACTGAGAAAGGGATAGGGTGTGTCAGAATTTCCCCCCTCCCTTTCCTAGCTCGCAAAATTACCATTTCATATACAAAATTTGATTTGTCTGATTTGTCATTTTACTTTAAAAAATCTTTTGTATCATTTTATAAAATGAGAACCATATGCAGATAAATACAAACAAAGTGATAACACTTGAAATCGAGTGCTCAGCTGGTATAAATAATTAATTAAATTAAAATAAAAAAATAAAAATTTTTAACAAAAAGTTAATTTCCGGTTAAATGATTTAATTTTCTACCAAATTGTTAAATCTTCAACTGAACCAGATAAATTAAGAACCAAATACTTACATTTTTACCAAAAGGGATGAATTTTTAATGAAATACATGAATTTTCAACTACGAAAGATCAATTTTCAATAAAAATATCAATTCTTAACAAAACCGCTTCGTTAAAAATTAATCTTTTTGGTTGAACTAAATTATTTTGGTGAAAAATTTAATTATTTTTTTTAAAGTTTGTTTTTTCGTTGAAAATTAATTTTTTTATCGAAAATTTTAACTTTTACATTTTGGGCTACAAATGTATATTTTTTAGTTTCAAAATTCATCTTTTTAATCGAGAATGTATGTGTTTTGTTGAAAATTTGTCTTTTTAGTTGAAAAATAAATCTAGTTTATTTAAAATTAATATTTGTGTCTACACATCAATTATTTTCTTGAAAATTATTCTATTTCGTTAAAAATTTTTATCGAAAATAAAAGTCTGTCTTGCTTAAAATAATAACTATCAAATTTTTTATTTGAAAAGCGTTGTTTTTCGTTTAAAAATTTATTTATTATCCAAAAATTTACCTATTGACCTGATATACCCATTCGTTAAAAATTTAATTATTTTGTTGAAAATGCAGCTATTTTGTTAAAAAGTCATCTTTTTTGGTGAAAAATGCAACTTTTCGGATTGAACTTGTACTATCTTAAAAATTAATTTTTTTGGTTAAAGACTCATCTCCTTGGTTGAAAATTTAGCAATTTCGTTTTCAAAAAAATTATCTTCTTAGTTAAAAATTTATCTTTTGAGTAAAATTTTAAACTCTTTTGTAGAAAATTCATTGTTTTAACATTCATAATTTAAATTGAATATTCATTTGTTAAGATAGTTTCTTTAACAATCAAAAATGTAATAATTCCACTTTTTTGTTGAAAATTGTTATTTAAGATTTAAAATCGACCTCTTCTAGTTAAAAATTCAAAAATTTTGTTAAAAGTCATTATTTTGCGTTAAAAATTTTTTTTTATTAAAAAATTTTTTCATTTTAGTAGAAATTGCAACTATTTTGATAAAAAATTACAACTGTTTGGTCCAAAGTTAAACTAAGTTTTAAAAAATTAATTTTTTTTACTTGAAAATTGAGCTGTTTTAAAAAAAAATTGGTCTTTTAAGCTTAAAAATCTAATCATTTAGAAGAAAATAAACATATTTGGCTGAAAATTTTTTTCTTTTTTAATTCATATTTTATGTTGAAAATTTAACTGTTTAGGTAAAAACTAAAATGTTTGTATGAAAATTTAACTTTTTGATATAAAATAAAGTATTTTTAAAAAAAATTATATTTTTGGTTGAGAAATTACCTGTTTTGCAGATCATTTGTTTGTTTTTTTTTACGTCAAAATTTACTCATTTTGTAGAAGATTGATGTTTTTTTTTTAAATTCGGCTTTTTCGGTAGAATATTAAATATCTTTCTTCGTGAAAAATCTTACTTTTAGTTAAAAATGTAACTATATAATTGAAAGCTGAATTTTTTTGTTAAAATTTTTTGAACATTCAATTATTTAGTTGAAATTTTTTTTCATTAGAAATTTTTTTTTTGGCAAAAATTTATTTTTTCGGTCAGGGGAATAATTGTTTTTGTCAAAAATTTCTACTTTTTGGTTGAAGATTCCACTGTTTGATCAAAATCGTCTTTTTTATCAAACTAAACTGGTTTTTTTCTCTGAAAAGTTAATTTTTTCAACTGAAAATTTAAAAATTTCATTTTTGATCGAAGAAGTATCTTTTTCTGTAGCAAATTCAACTATTCGTTTTAAAATACATCTTTCTTAGCCTAAAAAAATCCTCTCGTATTTTTTATTTACTGTAGTCATAAGCAGTACCGTCAAACAACGTAATATTGGACACGAAGGGTAAATTCGGATATTCCTAAATTAATAGTTTAAATTACTCAAGGTGGTTTGAACCAAAATCTAGAACTATTCAGAGCCTTAGCTGATCCTAGATGCACCAGATACGTAATTAAAATGAGTTTGTTAAGGCCAAAGGAGCTTTAACAGAAGAGAATTCACAATCACTAAATGACAGTTGTCGATGCTTCGACCTTTCATTTGAATCCAGAACCAGCTAAAACCTTAATTACTTCTAGACGCAGAAGATACGTGATGATAATTTATTTATTAAAGCCAGAGGAGCTTTAACAAAAGAGAATTCGCAATCACCATATGACAGTTATCAATTTTTCGAACTTCAATTTTAATCTAGAACAAAATAAGAGCCTCAACTTGTTCTGGATGTTGGTTAAAACTCCCTTAAGTTATTCAAACTATCAGTTTAGAAGTGTCTGAATTTACCCCGCATGTCCAAAATCGCCCCGTTTTACGATATCCGGTAAATTTTTCATAAAAGCATGTTTTCACACAGGATTTAAAAAACATGGATCTGACGAGACACAGTATTTTTCTGTTCATCTCCTTCCTGATAACACAATCTGATGCAGCGAGAATCTTGGGTATCTTTCCATTGTCCTTTAGAAGTCACAACATTTTCTTCCAAGCAATAATGAAGGGTTTAGCCAAGCGAGGACACCAAGTTGACGTTATATCACACCACGAGCTTCCAAACCCTTTGAAAAATTACAAAACGATTATTAATTTGGCAAACCTAAGTCGGTCTGATGCTAATACTGATTTTCGATCGATTCAAGATGCGCTCGATGCTTTTGAAAACGTAGCAAGACTCCTTGAAAATGTATTGGGAATTAAAATTTGTGAACTTATGGCTCATGAAAAAATACAAAAATTTATTAAAAATCCACCAAAAGATCCAGCCTATGATCTCATTATCACAGAGGTAACTTTTTCTCAATAATCTATAACATTGTGTGCGGTATGCAACCACTAATAACCCTTTCTTTTCAAAAAATCTTAACTCATTTTCCAAAATTCGTTTTAGATTTTACAGAGAACCTTATACAGTGAACTCTTACTTATTTCAAGGACCAAGGGACTTAAAAATTTGGATATTTCAAGCATGCTGGGGTCCCCACCTCTACCGCGTGTCGTGGGGTGATTTTGTCAAGCGACGTTCATTGGCTGCCCCTCCATTGTATCGATGCGCGCGCTGCAAGCATTTTTACGTTCTTGCATTTGCCCGCTCTTCAGGCCTCACCTTAATTGGTCGGCTACTGACGCGGGCAAGAGCATGCAGGGAAAGTGGTGGAAGGTGAAGAAGTTTCGCGATTTGGAATATCCGAGCGTGATAGACTTGAAATAAGTGAGCCTTGGAATGAGTAAGAGTTCACTGTATATGGTTAACATTAATTTTCTAAATTAAAACCTAGGCAAAGATAAAGTTGGATCAACAAAAAATTCTATTTAACAAGAAAATCTCTAGGTCGAAGTATATATTTCATAGAACAAATTATGTCACATAAAAAGCAATTTTATCATGTACCACGTTTTTAGGCATATTTATGACACAAATATAGTAAATTATTCAATTTTCATATCAAAATTTAATGATTTTTATTCAAGAGCGAGAAGAATGTAACATTTATGTGCATAGTGAAGCTAAAAAAAATTCAATTGTAAATAAATAAAAAGTAATTTTTTTATATCCATATTGCATTAATTAAATTTAAATAGTTATTTTTGAAAATATAAACTTACCTCAAATAATTAATATTTGCTGTAACAAAAGCAAAAAGGAAGATCTGGAATTTACAGGGATTTTAAATCAGTTATTGCTCAAATCGTCCTGTAAATGTTATGTTCAGTTTGGGATTTTTTCTAAATTAAATTTACGAGATTTGCGCTATTCGTGAATAGCGACTGAAAAATCTTTTGTGGCTAGAAATGCAACTAGTTAGTTGAAAGCAGAGCTAGTTATTTCAAAATTATTATTTTTTTCGGCTTATGATTTATCGTTTTAGTTCAAAAACCTTTTTTTATTTAAAATTCCACTATTGTGTTGAATTTTTTTTTGCAAATGATTTTTTTTAACTGAAAATTTAAGTATATATTGCATATTTCGTTAAAAATGTTGTGCGGCAAAATATTGATCTTCTTCACGACTAATTACTATTTTTTTTTTAAATTCATTTCTTTGGTTAAAAGTTCATTTATTTGGTTGGAAAATTAACTACTGAGTTGAAAATTTCTTTTAAAACCTGAATATTTAGTTACAAATTCATGTATTTTGGTATAAAATTATTTTTCTTGATTAAAAATTAAACTTTTTTGTTAAAAATTTTCTATAGTTGATGATAAGTTCTTTTTATTGTAAATTAATTTTTGACTAAAATTTTACTTTTCAACATTTGCCGATAATCTATCATTTTTTATAGAAAATTAATATTCTTCGTTAAAATTTATCTATTTGGTGGAATTGTTCCTTTTCATTGAGAATTGAAATATTATATGTTTCATTAAAAAATTTTTTTCAATTAAGAATTCTTCTATTTTATCAAAAATTTGTCTTTTTTGGTTAAAATTTTTTTTTTTTTGGTTGATGATTCATCATTTTACTTAAATTTATTTTTAAGATAAAACTATTTTCTTTACTTATTTCTGTTAATTTCTTTTAAATTTCAAGTATTTGTTTGAAAATTCATGTATTTTATTAAAAATTTATCTTCTTGGTTGAAAATTAATTTCTTTGATTGTAAATTCGTTTTTTTAATTTAAAATAATTGTTCAACTAAAAATGTTAACTTGTTTACTTTTTATCGATTTTTCTTGTAGAGATTAAATCTTTTTTGTAAAAAATTTATCCGCTTGTTCAAAAGTTTATTTTTCGGTTGAGAATTCATCATTTTATTTTGAAAAATTTACCTTGGTTGGAAAATGTGACTATTTTGCTGGAAATTCGTTTTTTGTTTATTGAATTCAAACTGTTTTCGATTAAAAATTTTAATCTTTTTTAGATGAAATATCAAATACTACGTTTTTGGTTGAGAATTCATCTTTATTAAAATTAAAATTAAGTTACTTGATTCAAATTTAAACTCTTCTTTTAAAAATTAATTTTTCTTGCTTTATTTTAAAATTCATCTGCTTGGTAAGAAAATGAGCTATTTTGTTAGAAATTATTTTTTTCTTTAGATAGAAATTTATTTTATTTATTTAAAATATAAAAATTCTGATTGAAAAAAATTTGTTTAAAAATTTGTTTTTTTTTTGTTGAAGATTAATTTGTTTTAAATTAAAATGAACTATTTTAGTAGAATATTCTATTATTTTAGTTAAAAATTTATCACTTTTGTTGAACCTAAATTTTTTCAACTAAAAATTAACTTATTTAATTTTTTGTTCAAAAATTATCTTTTTTAGCTGAGAATTCGTCTTTTTTGGGAAAAATTAATCTTTTTGGTTCAAAAATAATCTTTTTGGTTGAAAATTAAATTATTCTAGTTGAAAATCTATGATTTTAGTTTAAAATTTATATTTTCATTTGAAAATAAAACTTTTGAAGTTAACGATTTATTATTTTAGTTCAAATTTCAGCACTCTGTTCAAAAATGGGACTATTTTTTCAACTTAATTTCAACTATCTTAGTTAAAGATTCATTAATTAGTTAAAAATTCATCTCTTTGGTGCAAAATCTAACTATTCTAGTTGAAATTTCATTAGTCTGATTAAAAATTAATTTCTTCAACTGAAAATATAACTATTATATTTTTAATTAAAAGTACATTGTTTTTTTGAAACTCAACTACTTTATAGATGAAGATTTGTCTTTTTTAATTAAAAATTAAACTATTTTGTTTGAAATTCTTGTAATTTGTTAAAAAATCGTATTAAAAATTTAAGTATTCTACTTAAATATTTACCATTTTAGTTAAAAGTTCATCTTTTTGGTTAAATATAAAATAATTTTCTGAAAGTGAAACTTTTTTGTTAAGAATAAACTTTTTTGTTTGTTATTAATTCATACTTCAAATCCAAAATTTATTTTCTTGGTCAAAAAATAAGATATTTTGGTGAAAATTTGTTTTTTCTTTGGCTAAAAATTAATCTTCTTTACTAAAAATGTGACTGTTACAGTTGAAACTTTAACTATTTTATTGAAAAATTGTTTTATTTTTTAGAATTTTTTTTTAACTGAAAATGCAACTATTCAAGTTGAATATTCTATCATTTCAGTTAAAAATTCATCTCTTTAATTAAACATTAATCTTTTCAAGTGAAAATATAACTGTTCAATTCTTTGTTATAAAATTACATTTTTCAGTTGAAAATTACATTTTTTAGTTGAAAATTCATCTTATTCAGTGAAAATTAATCTTCGTGTTCAAAAATTAATCATTCTAGTTAGAAAATTTAAATCTTCTAGTCGAAAATTGATCATTTCAGTTAATAATTTATCTTTTTGGTTTAAAATTTAACTTCTATTACATAAAAATACCAAGAAAGTTTTTCTAGGATTTGAGTAGATAACCCTGAATTATGACAAAAGATTGACATTAAAATTTTCCGAAAATTTTCCAGTTAAAACTTTTTTGTTTTTAAAATTTATAAAATTTCAGAAATTTCATCACTTATATGCTAGAATATTTAATTTTTAACATAGCATAGTCTATTAGCTTGATAAATTAATTTAAATATTGTAAATGTAATTTTTTTTAATCGAGTTTATAAAACTCATATTATTCGTAGCCAAGCCAAAATCACAAATATATAAAAAATTTTAAAAATTTCACCTTTCATATAATTAAGATGCAATTCCTTTTTTCAGATTGTGGTTTAGAAAATTTATTTTAAATAACATCGACTACTTGGATTTCATGTTATGTTTCTTCAGCTAAACTAATTATTATTGAACATAATATTCAAGTAACCTAACATTTTTCAGAAACCTAGAGTTTGCAGACTCTTTTTTTAAATAATAAAAAAATTAATCCAAACTTCATCCAATCACAAATACGGGTTTACCGACAATTATAGTTTTAAATTGTTTCGAGTGATTCCGGGATAATTTGGAGAATTAATCCAAACTGTGCCATGCGCTTTTCAAAAATTGGATTAAATTCATTAAATTAACAACCTTTTCCCTGCTTATCATTTTCTTAAAAATTATTTTATTTTAGGGTCTCACAATGAGTTGTTACTATGGTCTAGGACCACTTTTCAAAGCACCTGTAGTGACTGCCACAGCCTGTTTGGAACTTCCTTGGATATCTTACAATATTGGAAATCCCTTATCTACTGCCTTTTATCCCACCCTCCGAATAAGAAAATCAGAGATCAAAAGCTTCTGGGATCGCTTGCGAAACACAATGAGAGCAAAACTTGATATCTACAGATTTTTCGCTTTGACTGAAAATCAGTCAAAATTTATGAAAAAGTATTTAGGTCCTAATACCCCAAGCGTTAGAGAAGTTGAAAAAATGGTTGCATTGAGTTTAGTAAATACGCATTACTCAATTCAGGGAATAAGACCGACGGTACCAGCTTTCGTTGAAGTAGCAGGGTTACACATAGAAGAAGACGAATCCAACTTCACAAAAGTAATTAAGCAAATTAAAATTATTGCAATTATTAACGCTTTTGAATCGAATTATTTCTTTTGATTTAGGAGCTGAAAGAGTGGATGGATGAAAGTAAGGATGGAGTTGTCTATGTCTCACTTGGAACTACAGTGCCTATAGAAACACTGCCGAAAGAACAATTGCATTCAATTTATTCGTCATTTGCAAAACTTGCACCAATAAGAGTTTTACTGAAGGCTACCAATCGAACTAAATTGGGACCTAAACTTCCAAAGAATGTCCTCACTATGACGTGGATTCCACAAATTCCTGTTCTAAGTATATTTTTTCTTCTTTTAAACAATTACACAGTAAATCCCCGAGATACTATTTATCTGAAGTTTGATAAAATCGCTACAAACAATGGAATACTACAATTATCCGACAGCAGTTAATTTTTATCACGGAATAATAATAAGGAGACTCATCTCCGTACATTCACTTTGACTGCGGTAACTGCAATTTTATTGCCAGACTCAAACGATCGGAGTAAGTACTCCTATGTGTTGGGGCATGCGCACTGAGATCTCCCATCTCCTTTTCTCCCGCAACAAAAGTGCGAGTGAGTGACATTGCTTTAATTACAGCTGAAAAATAAGGGTTACGTGCGTGGTTATGTGTTTGCAAAAATTGAAAGAAATTAAAGTTTTGCGAAATGAAATTAAAAAGTGTAAACAATGGCGTGTTGTGTTCTGAAGTGTGACACATCGTACTGGCATATAAGAACTCCAAACATTACTGCTTTTCAAGCAAAAAAACGTCTTTTTTACAAATAATTAAATTTGAAGTGAAAACAATCAATTGATTACCAAAACAAAACGAAAAAACATAACTTTAGTTTTCAGCTGTCATCAATGCAATGGCACTCACTCGCACGCTTTTCGCAGAAGAAAAGGAGATAGCAGATCTCAGTGCGCATAACCTAATATTTAAGAGTGCTGGCTCTGAACCTCCGAGCCTGTCAATAAAGATTTAGTTACCAGCGTCAAAACTCGAGGCGGTTTCTACAGTAGGATAGGTCTCCTTATGATTACTCCGTGATTTTTATCACGAGAGGTAATAAGCTTTTTACTTATTGGGTGTAATTAATTGGTAACCGTAAGAAGGATATACGTCGGGAATGGAGGATGTCTATCCGGCAAAGTAAAGGGAGAAAGAACTTACTCTTGAGCAAAAGAGAGAGAATAGAGGTAATGGAGGTTGTCCATCATATAGGTCGTACAGAAAAGGAAATAACTCTGGAGCGAGAGAAAGAGAGAGTGAATGGTGGATTTCTATTCGTCTATGGAAAGAAAGAGGAAACTAACTCTTAAGCGAAGGAGAGGGAATGCAGGTAACAAAAGATGTCTGCTAAGGCGGAGAGGCATGGTACTAACTCTTAAGCGAGAAAGAGGGACCTAATCCTGGAGCGAGAGAGAGGAAATAAAGGATGTCTCTCCGTAAAGGCAGAGATAGAAGTAGCTCACTCTAAAGCGAGAGAAAGAGAATGTCGAAGAGGGGTCTGGAAAGCACTAAACGAGAGAGTG
>JAUELO010000151.1:4313930-4329452 GCA_032357855.1 Amphibolips quercusostensackenii
TTTGTATGTGTGACTATGGAGAGTTGGCTAACGCCATCTTTTGTAAAACGCTACGAATTAATTCCAACACCTGGTAGTTGAATTTTCGACCCAAAAAGATCAAATTTCTACAAGTAAAAATAAATTTTTAAAAATTATTTGTAACAAAATAATTAAATTTGTAATAAAATAGTTGAATTTTAAACAACAACAAAAGACTGTTGCATTCACAATGAAATTTTTGAATTTTCAACAAATAGTGACAAATTTTGAACAAAATAGTTGAATTTTGAATCAAAAAAGATCAAATTTCTACCAAAACAGATACATCGAAAAAAATAATTTTTAACAAAATAATTAAATTTCCAACAAAATAGTTGAATTTCAAACATCGAGAAAATTAATTATCAACAAAAGTGTTGCATTTACAATCAAATATTTGAATTTCCAACAAAATGGTTGAATTTTTAACCACAGAAGATCAAATTTCTACCCGTAAAAATTAATTCAAACAAAATTATTTTTAACAAAATAATTAAATTTATAATGAAATATTCTAATTTTCAACAACAACAAAATTAATTATTAAAAGACTGTTGTATTTATAATCCGATATTTGAATTTTTCACAAAATAGTTGAATTTGTAACTAAAAAAGATCAAATTTTTACCAGTAAAAATGAATTTAAAAAAAAATTATTTTTAACAAAATAATTATATTTTTAATTAAATATTCGAATTTCCAAAAACAACAAAATTAATTATTAACAAAACGGTTGCATTTACAATCAAATTTTTAAATTTTCAACAAATAGAGACGAATTTTGAACCAAAAAGACCAAATTTCTTCCAAAAGAGATGCATTGATAAAAAAATTTATTTTTACCAAAATAATTAAATTTTCAACAAAATATTTAAATTTCAAGCAACAACAAAATCAATAATTAGAAAAAACAGTCGCGTTTACAATCAAATATTTGAATTTTCAACCAACTAGTTCAATTATTAAGCAAAAAAGATCAAATTTTTACCGGTAGAAATGAATTTTAAAAAAAAATTATTTTTAACAAAATAATTACATTTTTAATGAAATGTTGGAATTTTCAACATAAGAAGTCCAATTTAGAACCAAAAAAGACCAAGTTTCTACCAAAAGAGATACATAAAAAATAATTATTTTTACCAAAATATTTAAATTTTCAACAAAATATTTGAATTTTAGGCAACAACGAAATCAATTATCAACAAACTTTTAACCAAAAAAGATTATATTTCTACAAGTAAAAATGAATTTAAAAAAATTATTTTTAACAAAATAAATGAATTTTTAATAAAATATTCGAATTTTCAACAAGAACAAAACTAATTATCAACAAAACTGTTGCATTTACAATCAAATTTTTGAATTAAAAAAAAATTAATTTTAAACCAAATAGTTTAATTTTGAACCAAAAAATATCAAATTTCTACCAGTAAGAATGAATTTTTAAAAATTATTCTCAGCAAAGTAATTAAATTTATAATAAAATATTCTAATTTTCAACAACAACACAGTTAATTATTAACAAAAATGTTGCATGTACAGTCAAATATTTGAATTTTTAACAAAATGGTTGAATTTTTAAGCAAAAAAGATCAAATTTCTACTAGTAAAAATGAATTTAAAAAAATTATTCTTTACAAAATAATTAAATTTATGATAAAATATTCTAATTTTCAACGACAGCGAAGTTAATCATTAACAATACTATTGCATTTACAATCAAATATTCAAATTTTTAACAAAATAGTTGAATTTTTAACCAAAAAAGATCAAATTTTTACCAGTAAAAATAAATTTAAAAAAAATTATTTTTAACAAAATAATCAAATTTTCAATAAAATATTCGAATTTTCAACAAAAAAAAAAAATTAATTATTTAAAAAACTGTTGCATTTACAATCAATTTTTTGAATTTTCAACAAAAGGAGACGAATTTTGAACCAAAAAAGACCAAGTTTCTACCAAAAGAGATACATTAAAAAAAATTATCATTTTTACCAAAATAATTAAATTTCCTACAAAATATTTGAATTTTAAGCAACAGCAAAATCAATTATGAACAAAACAGTTGCATTTACAACCAAATATTTGAATTTTTAATAAAATAGTTGAATTTTTAAACAAAAAAGATCAAATTTCTAGCAGTAAAAATGAATTTTAAAAAATTATTCTTTACAAAATAATTAAATTTATGATAAAATATTCTCATTTTCAACGACAGCGAAATTAATCACTAACAATACTATTGCATTTACAATCAATTTTCTGAATTTTCAACAAAAGGAGACGAATTTTGAACCAAAAAAGACCAAGTTTCTACCAAAAGAGATACATTCAAAAAAATTACCATTTTTACCAAAATAATTAAATTTCCTACAAAATATTTGAATTTTATGCAACAACAAAATCAATTATGAACAAAACAGTTGCATTTACAATGAAATATTTAAATTTCAATAAAATAGTTGAATTTTTAAACAAAAAAGATCAAATTTCTACCAGTTAAAATGAATTTAAAAAGATTATTTTTGACAATATAATTAAATTTTTAATAGAATATTCGAATTTTCAACAAGAACAAAATTAATAAAAACAAAACAGTTGCATTTACGATCAAATATTCAAATTTTTAATACAATAATTGAATTTTTAACCAAAAAGATCAAATTTCTACCAGTAAAAATAAATTTAAAAAAATTATATTAAACAAAATAATTCAATTTTTAATAAAATACTCAAATTTTTAACAAAAAAAAATTAATTATCAACAAAAGTGTTGAATTTACAATCAAATTTTTAAATTTTAAACAAAAGCAGACAAATTTTAAACAAAATAGTTTAAGTTTGAACCAAAAAAATCAAATTTCTACGAGTAAAAATAAATTAAAAAATTATTTTTAACAAAATAATTGAATTTTTAATAAAATATTCAAATGTTTAACAACAAAAGAATTAATTATTAACAAAACTGTTGCATTTACAATGAAATTTTTGAATTTTCAACAAAAAGAGACGAATTTTGAAGCAAAAAAGATTAAATTTCTACCAAAAGATCTACATTTTAAAAAAATCATTTTCGACAAAATAATTAAATCCCCAACAAAATAGTTGAATTTCAAACAACAGCGAAATTAATTATCAACAAATTAGTTGCATTTACAGTCAAATATTTGAATTTGCAACAAAGAGAGACAACAAAATTGTTATCAACAAAACAGTTGCAATGACAATCAAATAGTTTAATTTTACACTGAAAGAGGCAGGTTTAGAAAAAATAGTTGAATCTTCAACTAATCAGTTGAATTTCAACAAAAACAAAATTAATTACCAACAAATCAGTAATAAAATATTTTGATTTTTAACCAAAAGAAAAGAATTGTCAAAAAAATCATGAAAAATTTCTTTTGTTCATTAGTTTGCTTATAACATTGAAAACAATTTTTTCGAATCAAAAAAGTTTAATCTTTGTTATTAAAACAAACATTTTTCTTTAATCCTACTTAACTTAATTTAAAAATAGTTTAAGTTCAAGCACTTTAAATATTCAACATTTAAAAAACTCAGGTGACTATTTCAATCCAGAAAAAAATCCCGGTCATTTCCCGGTTTACAGAAATATGTCACGGTCACTGAAATTAGAAAATCCCAACTCCTGAAGATGAATTTTTTTGTCAACCGAAGTGATAAAAAATTTAATTGCAAATTAAAACACTTAAAGTGGAACGCTTAAATAATTGTAATCCAGATATTTCTAGTTTAATCGCTCAATAATTTAATTTACGATCAGGGTGGCCGTTTCAATCGAGTAAAAAAATTTCAGATCATTTGCCGGTTCACTGACATTTGGTAATTAGACTTTCTATTTCAAACAATTAATTTTCAATTTGTTTAGTTTTGACGATTTGATTTATAATTTTTTATTTTAAATGAACCAAGAAATACTAATAAAAAAGGATTTTTTAATTGAATTATTGTTAAATTTTTAATAATCAAATTACAGTTTAATTAAAAAAATTATTTATTAATTTATATTTACACTTAAAAAAATCAAAATTCTTTTATTAATAATTTTTCATTTTTAAGCCTTTTAATTTTCGATTGTTTATACCTTTAAAACTGCATTAAATAATCATTTGTAAATTTTGAATTAGAAAGATTTAATAATAAAATTTGAGACGTTAATCGGTCCAACCTCCCCCTTCCCCACTTTTCCTCCCCCTCACTTCACCCTTTGCCACTCCTTCCCCAACTTGTTTTTCCTATAGTTCCTTTTCCCTAGCTTCCTTAACTATCACTCCCCTTTTTCTACTTTCCTTCCCCAGCCCTCACTTCTCCTCCCCTACTCACCCTTGTTTCTAATTATTTCCCCTACTTCCCTTCACTTAAACGTACTTCTGTTATTTCCCTTCCTCTCCTTACTTACCCTAATTTCTAATGATTTTCTCTACTTCCCCTCGATTAGACTTATTTCTCGTGCTTTCCCTCACTGACACTTACTTCCCCTACTTCTTCTCACATTTCTCGTATTTTACTTACTTCCTCACCCCTAACTTCTCTCATTCCCTTTTTTTCCTGTCACATCTTCCACTTCCTCTCTACTCACTTCTCCTACTTCTTCAACTCACCCCTCCCCCCTTAGCTCATGTTCGATCAATGCCCCTTTTACCATTTCTCCTCACTTCCCGTACTTACCCTCCTCTCAACTATAACCTCTTATTTCCCTTTACATTCCCTTTCCTAACAGCCCATAATTTTCTCTACTTTTCATCACCTAATTTCATTACACTTTCCTTTATTTCTCTCCTCTTATTTCCCCTCACATACCCTTTCCGCATTTCTGCTACTTCACCTATTAGCACTCCCCTCAGTTCCCTCACATCTTATTTGCCGCCACCTCTTCTACTTCTCTTCTACTTACTTCTTCTACTTCTTCAGCTTACTCTTACTTGTCATGTCTCATCAATTACCCTCCCGAAATTTCTCCTCACTTCTTCTATTTACTCTTCTCTCACTTGCTCACCCTCATTTACACTTACTTTCTCGTCCCTTATAACTTATCATTTTCTTTACTTACCTTTTTCTAATTTCTCTACACTTCCTCTTATTTTTTTCACTTATTTCTCTCACCTTATTTTCCCTCACTTCCTGTACTTCTACCTTACCCCATTTCTCCTACTTCATATACTTCCTTGACACTCTTTCTCTTACTTCGTTTGTTTACCATCACCTCTCCTACTTCCTCTTCATCCACTTCTCCAGCTTCTCCCCACATTTCGTATCAACTCCCCTCCCACTATTTCTCCTCACTCGTCCTACTTACCCTCCTTTCTCTTCCCCGTATATCATTATGCCTTCCTTTTCCTCTCATCAAAGCGCCTCATTTCACCTATTTCCCCTCCCTTAATTTCTCTTCACTTTCCCTTATTTCTCTTCCCTTATTTCCCCTCACTTCCTTTACTTTTACTCCCGTAATTTTCCCTAATTTTCCTTCTTTTCCTTCCCCATTTCTTTTTACTCACCTTTATTTCCCCTTACTTCTCCTACTTTCCCTGCTTCCACTCCTTTAATTTCTTCTGATTTCCCCTACTTTCCCTTCCCTCAAATTAAGTATTTTCGAATATTGTATATCTAAAGCAAAAAGGGAAAAGTTTTTAAAGAATGAGCAAAAAGGGGAATTTGAGAAATAAGGGTGAAAAAGATGATGTATGAAGGTAACTCACGTTATTTGAGTGAAATTCTAAATAAGCAATGCTTCTTCCTTTACCGAGGAGCTGGAAGCCAAACCGATCGGTCTTCCAGTGGGTGGTTGATGACAATAGAAAATTAATGTATTATCTTCAGAGTGATCTACTGTGGACCAAAGTGTCTCTGATTCAAAGGGGTGGTAGGGAGGAATACTAGACATATCAGGAATCCAGAAGTGCTTTCGCATGTTCCTTAACGGACCGTTCGCTCTCCCGGTCTCTCCTGCTCAACAAAAAAAAAATAGTCCACTTTTTTCCCTACACTGCACTATATCCGTATTCAGATGGACTGTTTCCATTGATTTCACACAAACGCGTTCAGACGAAGGAATTTCCTCTGAAATGGGCAAAATTGAAGGGCTAATATTTTATCAATAGTATTGATTTATATCGTTTTACTATAAAATATCTCATTAATTTTTTTTTTTGATTTCACATACTCTTTTGTTCTAATAAAACAAAAAAATTCTTTAAGGATGGTCCAAAACGTGTCTTTTTAGGGAGGAGAATTAAGGGGAAATGAAAGGAGGAGAAGTAGAGGAATGAGGGAGGTGAAAGTAGAGAAAGTTAGGAGAGGGAAGCAGGATATATTGTGACGGAGAGTGAAGGGGAAGTAAGTAGAAGTGAAGGTAGGCGAAGTAGGAGAAGTGTTGACGTAACAGTGGGAGTGAGGGGAAGTGTGGGGTAGGGAAGCGAAGTAAGGGAAGTGTAAGCTATGAAATTAAGGAGAGGGAGAAGTATTTGAGGAAGAAAGGAGAACTAAAGATTGAAGGTAATGGGAAAAAGCAATATCAGACATATTTAAATGTTAGAAATACCAAATTTGGCCCCCTTTCACTCAAAAAATATCAAAAAGAAAAAAAGAGCTTCTTCCACTTCATCAAAATAATTAAAATATTGAAAATTTTCTTTCTCTAAACTCAACCAAAATTTGTAGACAAAAAGAAGTGCCTTTTCTAATTCAGAAAAAAATTGAACATAACCTTTCTTTTCTCAGACACAATAAAAAAATTTAAAAGAAAAAAATTTGAAAACAAAATTTCCTCCCTCCTAAGTTAATAAAAATGTCAAAAATAACAAATTTTCATCATCAAATGCAGAACAAAATTAAAGATTCTTTGCTTGTACTTAATAAAAATGTTTTTAGGAACTGCCCCTTTAAATTAAAAAAAAATTTATTTTTTCTAGCTCAGTAAATATAATAACAATAAAAACAAGCTTTTTCTGATTCAGTGAAAATTACAAACTAAAATTTCATTTCTTCCAACTCAATAAAATCTTTGAAAATAAACAATTATCCTTCTTCCAATTCATAAAATATTAAAAACTACAATTTATACATAAAAATTTAACACTTTCACATATAAATCAAAAATTTTTTAACGCAACTATTATAATTGTAACTACTAACGAAAAATTCACAAAAACTCAAAAACCACAATTTCCACCCGTCCAACTCAATAAAAAAAATTCAGAACAAAAGAAGTACCACTTCCAATGAAGAAAGAAATAACCAAAATTTGCCCCCGTCCAACCATATAAAAATCGTGCAATTAATAAAATTTCCATTTTCTAATACAAAAAAGAAAACAAAAACCAAAATTTCTGTATTCCTACACAAAAAAAAAGGTAAAAATCAAGAATTATCTTTCTTCTAATTCATAAAATATTAAAAACCAAAATTTGCTCTTTTCCAGCTAAAAAAATGTAAAAAATAAAAAATTATCCTTTTTCTAATTCACCCTGAAATTATGTAAGAGATAGAAAATCTTTTCAAAAAATTGTAGATTACGTGGCAAGGGGAGAAAGGCAGCGATTTCCGAAGAGGATGAAGATTTCTACCCGAGATAAGCGAGGGCAGCATTCACACGAGTAAAAAAACTGCGTTCTCCTCTTCGCACGTATGCTTTTTTCACAACAAATGTGCTGAAAGTTCGACTTTCAATTGAGTATTTACAATTTTGACATCTGATTAGTTAGAGAGCTAAAGCCTAACAGAACAAAAGAGGCATAGTAGCAAAAAATGTCTACAATTTCCAATAATTTCCAAGCTTCTCAAGAAACTTTGAAAATTTTCCACAATTTGCAAAAATTTGAAAAATTTCCAAAAATTTTAATACGAAAACTTTTTGAAAAATTTTAAACATTTTTTAATTTTTTTAAATTCCCAAAAAATTTAATCATTTAAAAAATTTTTTAAATTCCAAAATTTTTCCAAATTTACAAAAATTTCTAAAAATTTAAATAATTTCCCAACTTTTGAAAAATTTCCAAACTTTTTCGGAATTTGTAAAATTTGCAAAAATTGTAATAATTTCTAAGGTTTTTAAAAAATTTTACAAAAATTTTAATAATCTCCAAATTTTTTAAAAATTTTAATGATTTCAAAACTTTTTTATAAAAATTTGAGTTTCAAAAAATTTTCAAATTTCAGAAATTATCAAATTTTTTGGAATTTCCAAAAAGTTCAATGATTTCAAACATTTTCAGAAAATTTTCGAAATTTTCCCAAATTTCTTAATATTACTAAAAATTTAAATCATTTCCAAGCTTTTCAACAAATTTTTTAAATTTCGAAAAATTTCCAAACTTTTAATAAATTTCCAAAAGTTTACAAAATATACAAAAATTTTTCAAACTTTTCAAAAAAATTTAAAACTTTTAAAAAATTAAAAAATTATCAATATTTTAAAAGTTTTTAATTTTCCAAAACTTTTAAGAATTTATAAAATTTTTACAATTTTCAAAAATTTTATTAAATAAAAATTTTCAAACTTCCAAAAGTATTTGAAATTTACCAAAATTTTCAAAATTTCTGAAATTTTCCAAAAATGTTAATTTTCAAACTTTTCAAAATATTTTAAAAACTTTCAAAAAATTAAAAAATTTCCAAAATTTCCAAAATTTTCAAAAGTTTCCAACAATTTAGATAATTTCTTAACTTTTTGAAAAGTTTCAAAAAGTTTCCAAAATTTCTAAAATTTCTAAAAATTTGAGTAATTTTCAAACTTTCAAAAAAAATTTCAAAATCCCAAAAATATTTCCGAAATTTACAAAAATTTTAAAAACTTCAAAACTTTTTAAAAGATTTTAAAACTTTCAAGAAATAAGCAATGTCCACAAGTTACCAAAATTTTTAAAACTTTCCAAAAATTTTAATAATTTCTAAACTTTTAAAAAAATTTACAACTTTCAAAAAATTTAAAACTTTCAAAAAATTGCAAATTTTTTTAAATTTTCATTAATTACAAAAATTTTCAAATTTCCAAAAATTTTAATGACACCAAAAATTTTTAAAAAGTTTCCAAAAGTTTCAAAAATTCCAAAATTGCCAAAACTTAAACAATTTCTCAATTTTTCGAAAAATTTTAATAATTTCTAAGCTTTTCATCATATTTTGAAACTTTCGAAAAATAAAAATTTTTTTAAAATTTTTTAAAGTTTCAAAAGTTTCCAAAAATTTGAATAATTTCCAAACTTTTCAGAAAATTTCGGAAGATTTCCAAAATATTTCACAATTCGTGTTTTTTAGTTTTTTGAAAATTAATTTTTAAAAGTGAACATGTAACTATTTCATTTTAGGTTAAAAACTTGTAATTTTTTCGAAAATGTAATTATTTGGTAGAAAATTCACCTCTCTGGATCAAAAATTAGTTTCTTGTTGAAAATTCATCTCTTCTGGTAGAAAATCCGACTATTTGGTAAAAAATTAAATTATTCATTTAAGTAATCAACTACTTGGTTGAAAATTGAATTTTGGTTAAAAATTCACAATGTCGGGTAAAAAATACTACTGTTTTATAAAAAATCAATTTATTTTCTTGATAAATTCGTCTTTTTGGATAAGAAATTAATCTTCTTTAAAAATTCATCTTTTTGGTTGTAGATTCAACCATATTTTGTTCAAAATTCGTGTTTTTTGGTTTAATTCACTGTTTTGCTTTTTTCTTAATTAATATTTTTTTAAGAAATTTCAACAATTACTTTTTCTGTTGTAAACTTATTCTTTCTTTATATAAAAAGAGGTAACCTCCATATTGTGTGAGATTGTGGGATAGTAGGAATCTACTATATGGTTGTAGTAATTTAGAAGCTGTTGACCGTATGACAAAATTTTAAATATATATGGTTAAAATATTTTAATGTTTCAATGAAAATTATAGTTTAATGCTTTTTATTTTGTGAACTGAATTATCAATTATTAGCTTATTAATTTTTGTCAATGTTTTTAATGTTGTGAAATGAGCAGCTGAATTTAATTTTCAAAATTGTATATGTATATGTTTAGATTTTTTCTTGTATTAGTATAAAAAGTTACTAATAAATCAAACTTTCAGAAATGAAAGTGAAAATTAAAAAATATGTGAAGTAAAAATTATTTAAATGTTTAGAAGGAAATTATACTTTAATCTTTCAGCCTTTCATGTTGTGAACAGATAAATTAATTATTGACTGATTAATTTTTTTATAATATTAAATTGCACAAAAATTAAATTTAAATTTTGTAAATTAAGTACAAAAATTTATTATTAACTTCAAGGTTATGCCATTGGATATTAGCTCCGATAAAATAATAAATAAATATAAATAGGCTAAATAAGCTAAACATGCTTTTTTATATAACCATAACTTTGATTTTGATACCAAAAATGTTAAAATTTAAAAAACAGAAGAGAACTTAGATAAAAAATTATTCCTAGAAATGATTTATATACAAAAACATGATAATTTAATAAAATTTAGAACAGATATTTAAAACTTAAATGCTATTTACCATAATATGATTTTACAAATCAAAATTTACCTTTACATAATATTTAACTTTAACTCATAATCTTAATTTAAAATAATATATTTTAAAATTTCCCGGCAAAATACATATCACATGACTTCCTATTCTAACCTTAAAATAAAAATCTGTTGTTACATTTTAACTATTAAGTGTCACACATGTCAGTCCAAACAATTTCATTAAAATGTAACTAATCACATTTAAAAAAAATCCAGGATTTATCCTGTGATTTTTCTAATTTTTTATTGTTTAACGTACACAACAAGAAAATATGATCCAGCTTTTTACAAACTCTAACTAAGGTAAATGTCCATTTTCACTTCAACTTTTTTCATCTGATGGAAATTCTTCGTTTCACATATTCTTTCTCTTTGACAATTGCGAATCTGTATAGATTAATATTAGTAAAATATTTATTTCTTCTAGTTTTAATTCTCTTGTGAGAAAATTAAGAATCCTGAAGATGATATAGATGTATATCGAAACGCGTCGTTCGAATCTAACAGCAAAAATACACGCATCATACTTGTAGAAGCCACTAATTCTTTTTATTGAATTAAAAATTAATGTAATTTTGTCAAAGACTATAAAATGTCCTTAATTTCGATCCATGTTGCTGATGTGATGTTGATGCTTTTTGTCTGAGATAGTAATAAATTATAACATTTTTGTAAATGGAAATGACATACTCAAGAAAAGTTAAGATCTTGTTATGTCATAAATCCTTAATTTAAATAATTCTATGTTTTAAAAGTGAAAATATGTCCAAATTAGAAAACAATTAGTTCATAATGGCTAAAATCATATAATCATCCGATCCTCTCAGTAAAAATTTCTCTAATAAAAATTTGTAACAGTTGATAGTAGAATTATAAATGTAATAATACAAAAGTGAGGTTATAAATTTCAACATTCAATTTGTATTACCTATTTTAACTTTTATTGTCGTTAAAATTTGTTCTATATAAAAAAACTTTTTCATGTTGATAATAATGAATATGTATACCAAAAAATTTATAATAATTAATAATTTTTAAGATTATTAATATAATAATAAGAATATAAGTAAAACATTAGAAATCAAACTAAAGAATCTAAAATAATGATATATAATGGACTTTTATGTGTGAGATCAGATTTCATATTTAAACATTTGTAACCTTTACTTTTGATAAAGAACGTTTCAGCTACATGTCTTCCAAAGTCATTAGGCTTATGTTGTACAAATTGAACATGCCTCCAGTCAAACTGATGACTAGTTTGTACTTGATGTTTAGATAAAACCATATGGTTTTTTGGACTCTGTCTAAAATTATCATGATGTTTTTTAATTCCAGTGGAATGTAACTTATTAGTTTAAACTATAAAATACATTTCACCTTCTAAACAATCAATTTTGTATACTACATTAGTCATGTAAAACATATCTAGAGTATCTTTACTTAATTTTATAAATCTGTCAAATTTGAAATCAACACAAAAAATTGTTTTGATATTAAAATTTTCCAAAATTCTTTTCACTTTAAATAATAAACTTTCATGAAAAGGTATAGAAGCAAAAGATTTGAAATCAACATTATGAACTGAAGACAAGAATCGCTGTTCTGTATCAAGTTTTTTAAGTGTTTTTATTTATCTTTAACGTGTAGTCTAACAAAAATTTTCTGATGATTATTAAAAAACAAAATATTTTTAATAAACTGAAACATTTCCACACATTTTTTTTGTCCTTAAACTAATAAAAGTGAAAAGAAGAGATACAACTTTCATCACTTTTTTGAAACTAAGAACGAAATTCCATCTAATTAAGTTAAACCAGCCCTGGATTTAGTTTCAGCAACCCCGGAAAGGTATAGAAATGTTTGTGTAGTCAGATAAACAAGACTTTTTTATGTGCCTTCGTTATTCAACGACGGATAGTTTTTATCCGCCTCGCGATGAAAATCATCTGCGGTCAGATAATTGTAAATTTTAATTGTTTGCAGCGTTTTTCTTTAACTTCACATAAATAATATCTCTGGGACTTACTGTGTTTCGCTTGAAGTCTTCCACAGAATTCGATATTTTAAAAGAAAAATCATTACGTTTTGCAAAAATCGTACAAAATTTTAAAACTTATGGCCATGTAGTAGACAGGATTAAAGTAAGACGCAAATATTTTATGTTCATATGAATTAGAACATAAACGGAGGAAAACGACATTCATTTGGATTTAAAGACTTGTGAATCTCATTATATGCGTGATCATTTTAATATATTCCGATGCATTCCTTTTTACCGGCAAATTCTAAAAATTCAAGGTTGTACGTCTTGGTTTTCTGTACGGAAATCGATATCCAAAAAGGAAAATCATCAATTTTTGACAAAAACTAACCAGGTTTGAGGTTTTGTTCATATGTTGACAACGGAAAAGTATATTTCGAAAGACAATTCATTATAAATGAGAAAAGCTGTAACAATTAGTTTTTAAAATTTGAGGTTATCTCAACATTAAAAAAAATTATATTTTCAAAAAAATACAACAATTATTTAGGAAAGCTACTATGCCTTAACAATTTGTGAATATGTAAATGTTTTCTTGACAGAAAGAAGAGTTACGACCTTTGAAAAAGTATCTTTCAAAAAAAAAATCTTTTTGCTTTCGATAAAAATTAATTTCTTGAATTCAAAAACTAACTTATCCATTTTCGGTTAATGATAAATATTTTTTATTTAAAAAATCAGCTATAAGGTTCAACATGCATGCATGTTTTTGATTTAAAATGCAATTATATTTTTGCAATTTCGTTTTTTTTCATAAATAATGCTTATAAGTAAAAATTGAACTATCCTATCTTTGTTTGGAAATTAATCTTTGTTAGTTACAATATTAACTCCTAGAATAAAAGTTCATATATTTTGTTAAAATTTTGTCTATTTAGTCCAAAATTGGGATTTGTGGTTGGAAATGTAATTTTTTTTTTGAAAATTCACATTTTGATCAAAACGACGCGAGATACAGAAAACATTAATCTCAAGAAGATTTGCAATTTTTATTTATACCCATTTTTTATAAGACGCGGACAATTTTTGACATAATCGTGATGAATGTTAATAACAACAGAAAATTTAATTTTGCAGAAAAACTGTGCGAGATACGAAAAAATGTTTCCAGGGAAAATTATTTATCCAAAAAGCTGTACAAATTTAGTTGACAATATTTTGTCATCGAACCAAAGTGAATAAGAGAAGAAATGAAAATTTTTCAATCATCTAAATAATTTTCCTATATATTTCTTAGTGCAATTGATGTAAAATAATGATAAGGCATTAAATTTTTAAGTTATTTTTAACTTTATTTTTCTTTATTTAAAACACGTTCACACACGTTCTATTCTAAAACTATTTGGGATTGAATTATGACAGCCTAATGGAGTTTCTGCGATTTCTTCTGGGGTCAATGCAACAACCATGCCAGTGTACATATTCATTTTCGCTCGTATTTGCCCCCATCTTGAAACTTTATATATTCCACGAAGAATCCATTGTGTTCTCTTTTTTTCTAATATTGCATGTACATCCCCGTCGGACGTTGATAATACAATCTGTTCTTCGGTTGGCATAAGCCTATGGACATTATTTATTCTTCTCAATTGAATTGCTGAGTTATTAGGGGGAAAAGTGTATCTTCGAAGTTCGAATAGTCGGTTCTGATTTTTGTTAGGAATAAGTCGAATAGATGTAAGGGCTTCAAGATCAAATCCAATCATGTGAGAAATGGTTTTCCAGGCAGGAGGAGATTCGGACCTGGCACGAAGAAGTAGCTCGGCTCCGTAAGAAGTATGTTGTCTGGCAAGAGAAGGACTTCTTTCTGGAGAAACCTCTGTAACAAAAAGCATAGGATTAAATTTTTCTTAAAGTACACTATCGTATTTTTGTATATACGAGGGATGTCCATAAACTAATGTTACAATATGTATTAAATTTAAAGAATGCTAACATTTCAATAAAATTTACAGTAGATGTTGAAAATATATTTAGATAGTCATCGACAAGGTTTCTAGATTTTTGAAGTCTAAGCACCATCTTTTAAATGCCTGTGTAATACACCTTCTACTTCACCTAACGAGGCCACCTTTCCACCGAATGCTTGGCTTTTTCGTCGTTTAAGAAATGCTGTCCATCCAAGAACACTTTTGATTTAGTAAAAAAATTATATTTAGACGGTGACAGATCAGGAGAATAGGAATGGTGAGTCCCGATACCCCATTCGAATGAGGTGAGCAGATCCTGCGAGAGGTGGGCGGTATTGGTCGGGCGTTGTCATGAAGAAGTGACTCACCACGTGGTAACATTCCCCTGCGTTTGCATTTAATCTTCTCTTTCAACTTCTTTAGGGATTCATAATATACCTTAACTATGATGTTTCGCTCTGCAAAGGTGGTTTTGAATTTTTTGGCTGATGGTGCATAATTGTGACGCTACTGTAAGCACTGAAATATAACTTAGTGATATAATGATACACATACGTTTTATCCCTAGTCACAATACTGTCGAGAAAGCTTTTACCCTCACTTTTAAAACAAGCAGGAAATTCTCTACAGGCTCGAGGTGAAACGAACGGCTAAGGAACTGCTTATCGGAAATAGATATTTGACGCCACTTTGCAACTGCCTGACCTGCCGCATTCCTATTTCTGTTTATAAGGAACTCCTTTACACCTCAGGTAAATCAACTTCAAAAAAAGAATTCTGTGAGGTACACAGGCCTTGTTAACTTTTTTTGTAAACGTCCCTCGTATAATGAGTTGTGAATGTGGTTGTAATTGTTAGAGTAGTTGTTAACATATTTGTTAAACGTTTGCAATCTTTTAAGCACATCTGCATATTATAAGCAATACCCAAGGCGACTCAATTTTTTATATATTATTATAATTTATTTATATATTATTTATTTATATTTATTATAATATAATATTTATATATT
>JAUELO010000151.1:4333786-4349003 GCA_032357855.1 Amphibolips quercusostensackenii
AAAGCTTTGAGTGGCCACCGCCTGCATTCAACTCAATGGTGCAGGGGGCTGCACATGACAATCATTCAAACAAAACACAAAGTGAGGTTATGTTACCCATGTTTCTACCTGTAAAACTTAAAATTTATTTGACACAAAACTTCCTGGACACTTTAAATACATCGTTAAGAATTTTTGTCAACATTTCATGCGACTTTCCTTTCTTATTATCTAATAAAACATTGTAAGTTGGTATGTAATTTCAAAATACGCGGGTGAAAGGTACGTGTGATCGGCAGCCCCCTTAACGGCTAAAAACAACCCTATTGTGAAAAAGTAAGGTCTTTAGTGTCTTATTTTTCAAAATAGTAGCAAAATAGTATCATTGCTGAAAAAAGTGTCAATAGAGCCCTGTATTGCTCTTCACCTATTTTCAAAGTTTAACTCAAACTTAATATTATTTATTACTTCTTATTTTATAATAGTTTTAAAGAGCATAATTGTAATAGAAATAGACGTTACGAAATTTTCAACAATAGAATTTAGTGATTTGAATATCCAATCAGACTAGTTAGCCCGCATGCAAGGATGAGTAGCTGGTAAAATACATGATGGGGGCTCGAAGAAAATGTAATCAAGAGTAGCCGTCGACAATTTTGGGCTTTTGAGATTAAAGTAAATTACACACATACGGGCGTGATGTCCTCTTTACACAAAATTATTACACGTGAAAGGATTCACAAATAACGAACTTTTCTAGAAATCTACAGTATGGCCAGTTAACACTTGAAGATTTATTTAAAGTTAATAAGATGTGGAATTGATTCTTTTTTTCATTTCGAATTATACATTATTGTATATCATATTTCGATAAGTATTAATTACGCTTCGATAATTAGATTATTTCCAACATGCTGTATTTCGTCGTCGTTGTTCCCCACCGTAGGGTAAAGGCGACCGGAGGATAAAGGCGACTAGAGAATAAAGGCGACCAGGGGGGGTAAAGGCGACCACAGCTTTTTATGAAAATCAAAACATCTGAAGATAAGAAAATATGATGGTTCACTTCTGTGGTATTTTATGTACTAGAAAAATTACCTTCAAATGTATTTAGCAAAAGAAATAAGTTATTTTGAATAAAAATAGTGATAGCTGTGATGAAACCTCGTAATTGTTGACATTCTACTATAAACGGACTACACGCAAATGTTTTTGCCGTCCCATGACTCTTTCGATTTCATCGAGTGACGCTCGCCTACCTCGAAAGTGAAATAGCTTAATGGTATAATAATAATAATATACAATAATACCGAACAACTGCTCCACTCACCGGACTAAGAATAATAATATTTAATAGTTTCTTGCTGTTCTACATTACCGAACGTTTATCGATACAAATTATGATACGTATACCATCTTAGCATTTGTAAACTATTATCGTGGTCACGTTTACCCCTGGTGAGGCATCAATTATTAACGACATTAAATATATTTCGGACTTGAATGACGTTCAATGATGTGATATTGTTTTATCTGTTAAAATGTCACATTTTCATACTGCAATTCTTGCTTTTTATGTTGAAAACATTCTATTTTTGACAGCAAATCTAGCATTCTTTCGTTGTCAAAACCGTATTCTGCATAATTTTTCTTTTTTAACGTCAATTTTAAAGAATTTAGTAAGTAGCTCTATCTTTTTAATAAAATAGATTAATTTAATGCAGAGTAGAATTAAAATTGTTAAATAGCGATGTTAAAAGCAAAATCAACTTTACCCCATCGGTCAACGTTATCCTTCCTTAATCTAATATCCTATCTGATTCCTTGCTATATAAAAAATAATCCAATAATGAAAAAGCGCATGGCGCCATATTTTATTAATTCTCAAAACCATCTCGAAATTACTCGAAACTATTTGGAACTATTGTTGTCTAAAAACCCGTGTTCCTGATTAGAAGAAGCTTTAATTTTTTTTTGGGATTTAAAATAAAAAATCAGAAAACTTTAGATTTATAAAAAATTGAAGGTTATTTTAATAATATGTTTAATAATAATATTGATGATAATCAATAAAACAAAGTTGTGCAGCGCTTTGATATACAAAATGTAATTTGTCGATTTTTGAAGATTCCGAAAATAAATTCTTTAAAAATTTTAAAAGGTTTTAAGATATTTAAAAAATTTTTCTAAAAATTCCTTGGAAAATTCAAACTGATTTTAATTTTAAAAATCTAATTTCAAAAGAAAATTGACAAAGATTTTAAAACATCTTAAATTATTTCTTGAACTTTTGAAAAATAATATTGTCAATTTTAAAGCCAAAATTTTTCAGATATCAAGGTTACAAAGTTTTATAATAAATGCAAATAATATTTATAATTAATTAAAAATTTAAACAAAAATAAATTTAATTTTATTGAATTTGTCATTTTAAAAAAAAAGCAAATCTTCAAATTTTCCCCCAAAAAAATATTTTTTTAATAAAAACATTATAATTTCATTATAAAATAAATATAATAATCGAAAAAATATTTTTATTAGGAAAAAGTGTTCAAACAATTTCAATTATTTGATGTTCAATATTTAAATTAATAAAATTATCAAATAAAATTCTTATATAAAATTATTTTTAACTTTCATAATTTTTTTAAATAATAATTTAATAATTAATTCAAATAATAAAATAAAATAATAATTTCGAAGAAGTTAAGAAAAAGGTATATTTTTGAACATTTTAAAATAAAAATGTTAAAGCTTTTTTAGTATTTTGAAATATTTCACGATGATAAATAATATTTTTTTAAGCTAATGGTATAATTTAAGCTGATTTTTTATTTTTTTAAATCAATTATATCCAATGTTATCATAACAGATTTGGGAAGCCTTGAAGGCATTTTTAACATTTTTCAAAATTTTAAGAAAAATCTTATGAAAATTCAAATAATTTCAAAATATATTTATGGAGCTTAAAAATTTGGAAAATGATTGAAAAAATAATTTTTAATTTGAGAAGATTTTCAAAAACTTAAAACAAAAAGTAAATGTTCAAAGATTTTCAAAAAAAATCGAATCTTTTTAGGAAGTTTTAAAGTCCTCAAAATGATAAAAAACTTTTTTTGATATTTCTGGGAAAATCTCAAATGACTTTTTATTTTAAAAATTCTTTATAAAGAGATTTTAAAAGGTATTACAAAATTTCAAAAGATTGTAATAAATGTCGGAAATTTCTAAAAGATTTAGGGACATTTTTTTAATTTTTGGAATATTTTTAAAAATTTTAGGAATAGTTCGAGTCAAATAAAAAGATATTTATCTTTCAAACATACAAAAGTCCTAAATATCTTTTAAAAGGACTCGAATTTTTTCAAAAATTGTGCAAAATCCACAACAAGTTTATATTACAAGATTTTTAAAATATGTTCGCACCGTAGATCAATTAAATAATTAAATAATACTAAAAACATAGGTAAACATTTTTTGAATTTATCTCAAAGATTTATGAATCTGAAAAAAAAAATTTTTTAATTTTATTTTATCTTTTTATACTTAAAATTCAGTAAATATTTAAATGAAATTATTGTGGCTACTATATCAAATTTAAATAAACGGCTTCAAATTCCGAATTTTCAAAAATAAAATATTGAATTTTTAACAAGTTAGATAAATTTTCACACAGAAAAGACAATTTTTAAACAAAATACATGAATACTAAATTAGATAGTTGAGTTTTCAACCGAAAGATATTGATTCATACTCAAATAGTTGAATATTTTGAAAAGATACGTTTTCAATCAAAAACTTAAATTGTTTTATTTTTAGGTAGAAAATCAATTTAAAAAAAAACCAAAACCAAAGTGATAAATTTTGAACCAAAATGATGAATCTTCAACTAGAAAAGATAAATTTTGAATCGAAAATATTAATTTTTAAGAAAAGAGTTTAACTTGCAATCAAGTAGTTTTATTTTTAACCAGGAAGATAAATTTTCAAAAAAATGATGATTATTTAACTAAAATACTTGAATTAAAAAAAAGAAGATGAATTTTTAATGGAAAAGATTAATTTTCAAGAAAAAAGATTAATTTTCTACTAAAAACACAATTGTTTAATGAAATACATAAATATTTAACAAAATAAACGAATTTTCAACTAAAGAATACAAATTTTCATCTTGGTAGTTAAATTTTTAACTAAAAAAAGATCTATTATCATAAAAAAAAGGAATAGTTAAGTTTTCAGATAAAAAAGGTAATTTTCAACTAAAAAGATAAATTCTAAACTGAAATAGCTGAATTCTAAACCAACAAGAAGAATTTTCAACTAATTGATGAATTTTCAACTGAAATGGTTCAAATTTTATTTGAAAAAATTAATTTTCAACCAAGAATATTAATTTCTAACGAACAAGATGAATTTTTTAAAAACAACATTCAGAAAACACATTATTGTTAGTTAAAAAAAGAAATTATTTATTAATTAAAAAAATTAATTTTCAGTTAAAAAATCAATTTTTACTTGAAAAGATGAATTTTCAACTAAAATGATGAATCTTCAAAGAGAATAATTAGAATTTGTAACAAAAAGATTAATTCTCAACCAAGAAAATCAATTTTTGTCAAAAAAGACGAATTTTTTAACTAAAAATTATTTTGTCTACAATTTGTCTTTCTGAATGAATTACAACGTTTTTTATTTCAAATTAAAATCTTTTTTGGTTTTAGTATTAATTATTATATTTTATGTTGAGATCTTTTTGGTTGAGGATTTAACTATTTTGTTGAATGTTTTTTTTAATAAACGCAGCTGTATTTATTCAACATTCAAATCGTTTGTAGAAAATTAATTTTTTTATTGAAATATTTAATCTTTTTTGGTTAGAAATACAACTAGTTGAAAATGAGTCTTTTTTGGCTCAGGATTTAGGTAATTTTTTTAAAATTTGTGTTATTTGTATGAATTTAAACTTTTTGTAAATTAAAATAAAAAGCTTATTGGATTAAAATATTACGTACAACATTCATCGTTAAGAATTTATGTTTTTTGGTTAAAAATTTAATTTTTTTCTGAAGAATAACTTTTTTAAAATAAATTTATAAGTTTTTCAAGAATTTCCAAGGGCTTCAAAAAAATAAAAAAAATCTTCAGTCTTCTGTAAGAATTTTAATTGATTGTTAATTTTTCAAAATTTATTTTACAGGAAGGCTAATACAAATTTTTTAAACATTTCGAAAGATTTCTAAAATTGTCAAAAAAAAGAACCCGAAAGACTTTTACGAAATTTTTTTCATTATCTCAAAGTTTTTTCAAATTTTAGCATTCTCTAATATTTTATTTTAAAATTTTTTCAATATTAATTTTAATAATTTAAAAAGAATCATTGATGCATCCTCTATATGTGAGCAAATATATTTGCTAATTATTCATAAATAGTCAGCAAAATGCCCATGAAATCATAAATAAAAGTTTAATAAGAAATTAAGCGAAGTAAAAAAAAACACTGTTTGTTTTAATTTTAAAAAATTGTTACTTTCACTCACTTTTTTTATTTTAAAAACTATAGATAGATGTTGGAAAATTTAAAAGAGTTTGTCCGTGTTTTATTATTTTAATATTGATCTGAAACTCTATAAGATGTTTTAAAGCTAATGACATTTTAATGTTAAACGCTTATTGATTTAAAAAATAATTAATAATGCTTTAAATAACGAATGTATAACAAATTTCAAAGAAAAAAAAAATGAAATGGAGAAAATTACACCAGAATTATAATCTATCGAATTAAGTGAGTTTCTCCCAGTTTTTCTTTTATCTTCAAAAAAAATTATATTACAGAATGAAAATAAAAATTTAGAAAATGGTTTATCATAAATTAAGAAAAAAAATTTTAATTTAAAAATAATTTTAAATAAACAAGAAATTTATCTGGATTCGAATAAAGTTTATCTGAATTTAAAAAAATTGCGCTAAGTAGAAAATAATTCTAAAATTCATTTATTGACCTTAAATTCAGACAAATATTTACTTAATTTAAGTTTACTTCTGAATTTTAGGTGTAAGATTTTTTTATTTTTTTTATTATTTTATAAATATTATTTGTATATTGTTTCTATTCTGAAAAAATGCACGTTCCAAGGAAGCTTGTTGCGCGCTAATCGTTTCCATTTTTTTTAATCCAAGCAATTAAATGCTCTTAAAATATAATTTTTTTAAGCTTAATTTGTTTACGGTATGAATAAAAAAAGCTGAAGCAGACTTGAGCTTTTAAAATAGGTTTTGGAAGAAATTGGACGTGTCATTTATAATACTTTAATGAAGATGCATTCTAGCAAATCTCTGGAAGTGAACCCACAAATGCGTTAGTGTCACTTAGACTTCCCTGAACGATTCACAATGGCCTTAAATAAATATTTTTAAAAATTTTCTAAACTCTACTAGAAACCAGAACAAAAGAATTTCACTTCCCCTAATTAGTCTCCCCTGACTTTACCTATTCTCTCCCTCATATCTCTTTCTTCCCCTCCCCTCATTTCTCTTTATTTCTCTTAAATCTCCTCCCTCGTTTTTCCCTCACTTCTCCTACTTCCCCTTTCCTTATTTCCATTACTTCCTCTTCATTTCATCTATCACCATTTACCATCTCTCACTTCCTCTACTTCCTTTACTTTCCCTTCCGTTATTCCTCCTCACTTCCCCAACCCGCGTTTCCTTACTCCATGTTTTCCATTTTTCTTTACTTTCCCTACTTGCTCTCTCCTAATTTCATCTACTAGCCCTCCACTAATTACTCAATCACTTCTCCTAGTCCACCTTCCCTCATTTCGAATCGCTTCCCCTACTTTCACTCACCTCATTCTTATCACTTCCCTACCACTTAATCCTATTCCCCTCACTTTTCTTCACTCCTTTTACCCCCACCTTCACTTTTCATCAATCCGCCTACCTCCTCCCCTGATCTTCCCTAGTTAAACTCTACCTAATTCCGATATTTTCCTTCATCCTCACTTTTTCTACTTTCCCTCTTTTCATTTCCCCAATTCCTCTTTATTTCTCTTAACTCCTATTTACCCTTTCTCACTTCCTTTACTACCTCTACTTCCCCTCTCATTAATCCCCCTCACTCCTATACCTACCACCACTTCCTATCGCTCGCTCTACTTTCTTCTCTAATCTTCCATAGTTGAACTCTACTTATTCGACTATTTTTCTTTTCCCTCACTTCTCCTATTTCCCATCTACTCAATTCCCTACTTCCTTTTTCTTTCCCCAACTCAATTTACCTTTTCTCGCTTCCTTCACTTCCTCTGCTTCCCTTTCTACTATTTACATTCACTCAACCTACTCCCTCGCACATCTCTTCCTCTTATTTTCCGAACCCCAATTCTTCTACTTTCTCTTTCCTCATTTTCTCTTACTTTTGCTGCTTACTTTCTCCTAACTTTCCTTGTTTCCACCCCCTTATTACATTACTTTCCCTACTTTCCTGCCCTTATTCTCCATTACTTTTTCTACTTCCCTTTCCCTCATTGTCATCACTTGAGCTACCATCTCACCTTACCTTTTCACTTCTTTTTACTGTTCCTACACCTCCATACGTTCCTTACCACATATAAGCCCTTTTCTAATCTTCTTTAGTAAAAATCTACTCACTTCCTCTAATTTCCTTTTCCCTCGTTTCAAGGCGAAGTCAGACCGAGCTAAGATTATTATAATATATGAGATGTTCTTATTTCCCTCCCTTTATTTCCCCCACCTCCTTCTCATTTGTCTTACCCCTATGCACTTTCATTTACTTTCTCCACTTTCCCTTTCATCATTTCTCCTCACTTGCCCTTCTTTTCCATATCTCACTTGGAAACACTGAATTCTTTTATATTTCCCTATTTCGACTTCCACATTTTTCATCACTTTCCCTACTTCCACTTTCATCATCTTCATTACTTTCCTTACTACCTTACACTATGCCTCTTACTTCGCCTCACTCCTTCTGCACCTACCTCTACTTTCCATCCATCCCTCTTCTTCCTCCCCTAATCACCCCTAGCTAAGCTCTTCTTAATTTCACTATCTTCCTTCCTACTCGTTTCTCCTACACCCTCCCTCCTTATTTGCCTACTTCTTCTCATTTCTTCTCCCTCCTTACCCTTACTAACTTCTTCTACTTTCTCTACAACCCCTCCCATGATTAGGCCTCACTTTCTCTACTCCCCCCTTACCCTTTCCAACTTCGTCTACTTTCTCTACATTCCCGACTATTATTAGCCCTCACCTTTGCTACTTACCTGCACATCTTTTCATCTTACTTCCTCAACCCTTATTCTCTACTCCCTCTTACGTCATATCTCCTTGCTCCCTCTACTTACTCTACCCTAACTTGTTCCACATCCCCTCCCGTCATCACGACATCACTTCCCCTCTCTCATATTAGTGGCCCTCGCTTCCCCTCTCCTATTAGTAGCCCTCACTTACCCTTCTTCCTCACACATCTTCTCCTCTTACTTTTCTAATTCTTATTTCCCTACTTCTTTTTCCCTTATATCCCCTTGCTTTCTTTACTTACTCTACCATAACTTCTCCCACATCCCCTCCAATTATAACGCCATCACTTCCCCTCTCCCATTATTAGCTCTCACTTCCCCTACTTCCCCACACATCTTCTCTTCTTACTTCTACAACCCTTGTTTCCCTACTTCATCTTCCCTCATATCCCCTTGCTTTCTCTACTTACTCTACCATAACTTCTCCAAAATCCCCTCTAATCATTACGCCATTACTTCCCATCTCCTATTATTAGCCCTCACTTCCCCTACTTCCCCACACATCTTCTCCTCTTACTTCCACAACCCTTGTTTCCCTACTTTATCTTCCCTCATGTCCCCTTGCTTCCTTTACTTACACTACCCTAACTTCTCCCACATCCCCTCTCGTCATTACGCCATCACTTCCCCTTTGCCATTATTAGCTCTCACTTCCCCTACTTCTCCACACATCTTCTTCTCTTACTTCCTCAATTCTTATTTTCCTATTTTCTCTTTTCTCATATCCCCTTGCTTCCTCTACTTACTCTACCCTAACTTCTCTCACATCCCCTCCAATCATTACGCCATCACTTCCCCTACTTCCTCACTTCTTATATTTCATCGCTTCCCACACATCTCCTTCCCTGACTATCATCACTTCCTCTACCGTCTTACCCTACTCCTCACCCAAGTTCTCCTCACTCCTTCTATTCCTACCTCCACTTCTCATCACCCCCAAACTTCTTTCCTACTCTCCCTTAGTTGAACTCTACTTACTTCTATTATTTTCCCTTTCTCACACTTCTTCTACTTCTCCTTTCTTTACTTTCCACACTTCTTTCTCACTTCCCCTGACCCCATTCACCCTATTTCACTTCCTGTACTTTCTCTCCCATCATTCCTTCTCACTTGTCCAGCTTCTCTACACCTCACTTTCCCTCACTGTACGTCCCTTATTTCCCTTTTTTTCAATCCCCTCATTTCTCTTTACTTCCCGACTTACCCTCCCCTTACTTCCCCTACCCTCTTTTCCCTAACCTACCCCTTCTACCTCTCGCATCGTTTCCCCTTAACTTTCTCTCATTGGAAAAAAGGACGAGGGATGGACAGACGGATATCCGATTGAAACTCAAAAGTAAGAGAGCCAACAGTAATTTAAATCTCTTAGTCTATTATAAAGGAAACATCTCGATAAGAAAAAATCTTGCTAATTTATCTTTCGTTCAGCACAGAATAAAGAAAGAGATTTCAAGGCACTTATTACAGACTCAATTAATTATTTTACAGATTGCAATTAATAGACTTAAATATTGTGAATAATTCTATAAATTTTTTATTTCTTCTCCGCTAATATAGAATGATAAAATATACATTTTTTTATATTCAACTTATAAATTATGAAAATTATTAGTTGAAAATTTTGATGTTAATTTAGTTTCAAAATTAGAATAAGTTATGGCCATACAACGGATTTGTTGAGGGTTTGACCAATCGGTCTCTAAGTGTACACCAGATTTCAAATGGTTACAAAATATTTCTACCGATTTTACAATATTTCAAACATTTTAAAATATTTTGAATAATGTTAACATTTTACAAAGATTTCACGGATTTTAAAAGTTTAAAGATTTAAAGGATTTCAAAGAATTGAAAAAAGGTACAGTACACCAGATTTCAAAGATTTGAAAAGATTTTGAGATGTTTCAAAACATTTTAGAAGATTTCAAAAGATTTCACAAAGACTTTAAATAATTCAATAATTTCAATGAATACAAAAGATTCTACAAAAATTTAGGAAAGACTTCACCAGTATTTCAAAAAAATTTACAAAGATTTTAAAGATTTCAAGGATTTCAAAGATTCATAAAAGGCGTGTAAATTAGATTAAAAAATTTTTATAAAAATCTCCCAAAGATTTTAAAAATTTCTTTAGGATTTTAAAGATTTCAACTAGGATGCAATACATCAGATTTCAAAGATTTTAGAACATTTAAATGATTTTTAATGATTTCAAAAGGTTTCAACCAAATTCAGAAGATTTCAAAAGATTTTAATTATTTTAGAAGAATAAAAAAGGATTTCACGAACAAAGATTGAAGAAACATTTCACAAATATTTCAAATATTTCATAACAATTAAAAAAAATTTCACAAAGATTTTAAACGATTTGAATAGGTTTAAACACATTTAAGAAGATTTCAAAGTATTTCAATGATTTCGAACAAACACAAAAGATTTCGAAAACAAAGATTAAAGAAAGATTGAAGAAAGATTTTAAAAATATTTTAAAAATTTTATTAGGATATCAAAAGGTTTGAAAAAATTGCACAAAATTTTCAAAGATTTCAATAATTTTAAAGATTTTACAACAGCTTTAAAAAATAAAAAAATATTTCTTAAATATTTTACAGAAATTTTAAGATTTCACTAAAAGTTCGTTAAACTTCCAAAAATTCCAATGAATTCACAAAGATTTCAAAAGATTTCACAGACTTCACAGAGATGTCAAAAATCTCAATAATTTAAAAAACTTTACAAAGATTTAAAAATATTCCCAAAGATTTCACAAAGACGGTTTATGTTCGCAAAACATTATAAGAATATGTTTCACCATGATCCGGCGTTCTTTAGAAATCGTTGGCCAATAAAAATGAAATGGGTCAATTTTTACATATATAACAAAAAATTGTTTAATTATATGATTTAAAAGAAAGAGCCCACGAAAAGCATAATTCGTTAACCTGGAAAATCTGAAAAAGACCTTGAATTTTGTTCCTAAGAATCTCTGGACACCCTGAAACACTAAAAATTAAACCATTCAAACTTCGTTTAAAACCTGAAGCATTCTTAAACTAGGATCATGATTTTTTTACTTTAATCATTTTATCATCAATTACCTAAAAATCGAGGGGAATGACTTTATGGTTTATTTAGGAGGCAATGTAACCTAGAAAAACTGGCCTAAAAAAATCAGTTTCGAATGCTAGCCCATCGAATGGTTATCGGGGAAAAATATTTTTTTTTTTTAGGAAGCTCAAATCAATATTTGAACAAGAAAGTCCCTCGAGATCGTCAACACTTGCAAAAATATTAATAAATTGCTAAAATATCACATTTTCAACTTCTAGAAAAAAAAAATAAACAGAAACTATGTTAACAGCGCCACCTGGTCTCATGATCGATCACTAAAATCGACTTTAATGGCGCCGAAAGTCAATTTAAATCGATTTTAGTGACCGATCGTGAGACCAGGTAGCGCTGTTAACACAGTTTCTGTTTACTTTTTTTCTTGAAGTTGAAATTGCGACATTTTTATAATTTAATAATATTTATCGCAAGTGTTGACGATTTCGAGGGACTTTTCCTCTCAAATGTAGATGAGATTTCTAAAGTAAAAAAAATTTTCCTCCGATAACCATTCGATACGCTCGCATTTGAAACTGATATTTTCCGGTGAGTTTTGCTAGGTTACATTGCCTCCAACATGAGCCTTAATAAGATGTCAAAATGACGTATGTATGTACTAATAAACTTGGAAATCAAATTCCGGACTTTTTTAATCACCATTAGAGCTCTCATGTGGAGCAGTTTTTCCCGTAAATTACTACATTCCTCAACTGTCCAAAACCTATAGTCCGAAAATGAATTTTGTCCGCCTGCGCCGACGCTTTTCCATTTCACGCCGAACGATTCGAGGAGACCATTAACCTTCCAGGGGTTATGGCAAAATAACGATTTCGTATATTAATTAGATTGGTGAGGCGTAAAATCGAGGTTTACCATCAGCCCTTCAGAGTTCAGTTTTACGCGAAATGCGTGCGACATGGCACGTGGATTCCAGAAAATAAAAATACCAATACAAATAGAAAATTGACGTTGAACAAGCCTTCTGTATTTTTTGTTAAAAATATTTTTATCCCATTTTTAAGGATTTAGGCAAATCGAGGGAAAAAAATCACGGTCATTTCACGGTTTGCAAAAACTGTTCGCGGTGATTTAAAGTAATCAAAACTGAACACGAAATAAAACCTTTGAAGCGGAACTTTTGTATTTTACACTTCTTTAATTGAAGCTTAAAGAAAATTTTATTTTGAAATTTTTTATCAAAAAGCTCAATGAATAAATTAAATAAAGTTAAACTGATATTTTTTATTATAAACCGGTATAAATTAAATAGTTCGAAAGTTTATGGTTAAACAATATTAATCCACGCTATCATTGACAATACTCTAAATTGAAGACAATCAATTTGTAAGCAGTTAAAATTTTATCATTTGAGGCACAAGTTACAAACACTAAAAATTGTACGATTTATTTTTTTTAATAAACATTTTTTTAAAGTTGAAGTTAAATTATTTTTATTTCAAGTCTTTTAAAATTAATAATAGTTCGATTGTCATTTATACATAAAAATGTAACATATTTAATTACAAATTACATTTTTTTCAATGGTCCGATCAAAACTGTAATGTTGAAAATATTAATTTATCAGGGCGACTAAAAAATTCCAAAATCTAAAATGGCCGTCTCTAAACAATAAAAAATTCTTTTAAATAATAAGTCAATAATAAAATATTTTTAAAAATAAATTAAATTTGAAAAAATGCTTATTAAATAAAAGTACAGTATTTTATTTATTACCTTATCAGCAAACAATTTCCTAAATGTTTCAATTTACGCGAATGTTTCTATGGTCGGCACTTTTATTTCACGAACGATTTATTATGGGAAATTTTCAAATTCTGTGATATAAACTGGCTAGAATTTTATTATTGGAAAATTTTGAAATAAAGGCGTTTTCTAATTTCAGGAATATTATATCTAGAATCCTTTTTAGTTGAAAATTGAATAATTTGTTTGAAATTTTTTTTTTTATTTGAAAATCCAAATACTTGGTTGAAATTTTTTTTGAAGAGCAGGAAATTAATATTTTTGTGCTGAAAATTCTTTTGTTTTGTTAAAATAAAATTTTTTTCTCACAGAAAATGTTGCTTTTCAATTTTTCTTTTAAAATTGATCTTTCAAGTTAAACATTAAATTATTTGTTTAAAAAATTCTCTTTCTTATTTAAAAATCCAAATGCTTGATTGAAATTTTTTGTTTGAAGACCAGAAAATTAATATTTTTGTGCTGAAAATTCTTTTTTTTTTTGTTAAAATAAAATTTTTTTAACAGAAAATTGATCTTTCCCATTTTACTTTGAAAATTGATTTTTTTAGTTAAACATTCAATCATTTGTTTTAAAAATTATCTTTCGTATTTAAAAATTTAACTATTTGGTTAAAATAATTGTCTTTTTGATTTTATTGTTAAAGACTCATCTTTCTTGTGTTCAAAATTCAATTATTTTGCTATAAAATTCATATTTTCGGGTTAATTTTTTTTTATAAAATAAATAAATTTATTGAGCAGAAAATTTAGCTTTTCTATTTTTCTTAAAAAAATACCATTTTAGTTTAACATTCAATTATTTGTTTGAAAAATCATCTTTTTTTTATTGGAAAATTCAGCTACTTGGCTAAAAAATTGTCTTTTTGCTTTTTTTTTTGGTAAAAAATCATCTTTTTCGGGCTGAAAATTTAATTGTTTTGGAAGAAAAATTATGTTTTTGGAGTGAGATTTTTTTTTTTAAATGAAAATTTTTTATCAGAAAATTTAACTTTTGCGTTTTTTGTGTGTAAAAATTTACATTTTTAGTTGAACATTGCATTATTTTTTTGAAGAATTTTTTTTCTTATTTGAAAATTCAACTACTTGGTTGATAATTTGTCTTTTTGGTTTTTTTGTTGAAAACTCTTCTTTCTTGTGTTTAAAATTCAATTGTTTTTGTAAAGAAAAAATAATATTTTTGGGTTGAAATTTTGTTTATAAAATAAATAAATTATATTGTTTAAACAGAAAATTTAGCCTTTTCATTTTTCTTTCACAACTCACCATTTTATTTGAAAATTCCATTATTTGTTTAAAAAATTATCTTTTTTCTTTAAAGATTCAACTACTTGGATGGAAATTTGTCTTATTGGCTCTTTTGTTGAAGACTCATATTTCTTGGGTTTCGAAATTTAATTATTTTAGTAGAAAATTTATATTTTTGGGTTAAAAATTCTTTTTTTTTTCACTAAAATGATTTTTTTTACAGAAAATTTAGCTTTCCTATTTTTCTTTTAATACTTACTATTTTATTTGAAAATTAGGTCATTTGTTTAAAAAATTATCTTTTTTTTCAAAATTCAACTACATGGTTCGAAATTTGTCTTTTTGTTTCTTTTGATAAAGACTCATATTTTTTGTAATTAAAATTTTAATTTTTCTAGTAAAAAATGAATATTTTTGGGTTAAAAATTATGTTTTTTTTTTCAAAATAATTTTTGCAGAGATTTAGCTTTCACATTTTTTTTTAAACTTTACCTTTTCAGTTCAAAATTTAATTATTTATTTTAAAAATTATCTTTTTAATTTAAAAATTAAAATACTTGGTTCAAAATTTGTCTTTTTGTTTTTTTTTTGTTAAAGACCTATATTTTTTGAGTTTAAATTTAAATGTGTTGGTAGAAAATTTATATTTTGGGCTAAAAATTCTTTTTTCTTTTTTTTATGACAAAAAATTTAGCTTTCCTATTTTCCTTTGTAACTTTACCTTTTTAGTTGAAAATTCTATTATTTGTTTGAAAAATTATCTTTTTTATATGAAAATTCAACTACTTGGTTGAAAATTGGTCTTT